>CM065593.1:189360977-189512126 GCA_033119425.1 Bufotes viridis | reverse complement strand
TATTTTGGCAATTGAAGTTCACCCCAGAAAAAAATATATGTTTTGGCCTACACTATGAATCTTGGCCTGCAACAGCTGGGACACCAGATTAAGGGTATCGCAATTTTGGCAATTGAATTTCACCCAATAACAAAACATATGTTTTGGCGGACACTATGAATCTTGGCCTGCAACAGCTGGGACACCAGATTAAGGGTATTGCTATTTTGGCAATTGAATTTCACACCAGAACAAAATATATGTTTTTGCGGACACTATGAATCTTGGCCTGCAACAGCTGGGACACCAGATTAAGGGTATCGCAATTTTGGCAATTGAATTTCACCCAATAACAAAACATATGTTTTTGCGGACACTATGAATCTTGGCCTGCAACTGTTGGGACACCAGATTCAGGGTATTGCTATTTTGGCAATTGAATTTCACCCCAGAACAAAATATATGTTTTGGCGGACACTATTATACTTTGCCAGCCACAGCTGAAACCACTAAATTATGGTATTGCTATTTTGGCAATTGAATTTCACCCCAGAACAAAATATATGTTTTGGCGAACACTATGAATCTTGTCCTGCAACAGATGGGACACCAGATTCAGGGTATTGCTATTTTGGCAACTGAAGTTAACCCCGGAAAAAAATAATTTTTTTTTCGGACACTATGAATCTTGGCCTGCAACAGCTGGGACACCAGATTTAGGGAATTGCTATTTTGGCAATTGAAACTCACCCCAGTACAAAATATATGTTTTGGCGGACACTATTATACTTTGCCAGACACAGCTGAAACCACTAAATTATGGTATTGCTATTTTGGCAATTGAATTTCACCCCAGAACAAAATATATGTTTTGGCGGACACTATTATACTTTGCCAGCCACAGCTGAAACCACTAAATTATGGTATTGCTATTTTGGCAATTGAATTTCACCCCAGAACAAAATATATGTTTTTGCGGACACTATGAATCTTGGCCTGCAACAGCTGGGACACCAGATTCAGTGTATTGCTATTTTGGCAATTGAATTTCACCCCAGAACAAAATATATGTTTTGGCGGACACTATTATACTTTGCCAGCCACAGCTGAAACCACTGATTTATGGTATTGCTATTTTGGCAATTGAATTTCACCCCAGAACAAAATATTTGTTTTTGCGGACACTATGAATCTTGGCCTGCAACAGCTGGGACACCAGATTTAGGGAATTGCTATTTTGGCAATTGAATTTCACCCCAGAACAAAATATATGTTTTTGCGGACACTATGAATCTTGGCCTGCAACAGCTGCGACACCAGATTCAGGGTATTGCTATTTTGGCAATTGAATTTAACCCCAGAACAAAATATATGTTTTGGCGGACACTATTATACTTTGCCAGCCACAGCTGAAACCACTGATTTATGGTATTGCTATTTTGGCAATTGAATTTCACCCGAGAACAAAATATATGTTTTTGCGGACACTATGAATCTTGGCCTGCAACTGCTGGTACACCAGATTCAGGGTATTGCTATTTTGGCAATGGAATTTCACCCCAGAATAAAATATATGTTTTGGTGGACACTATTATACTTTGCCAGCACACAGCTGAAACCACTAAATTATGGTATTGCTATTTTGGCAATTGAATTTCACCCCAGAACAAAATATATGTTTTGGCGGACACTATGATATCTGTGCCTAGCAACAGCTGAAACCACTAGATTTATGGTATTGCTATTTTGGCAATTGAATTTCACCCCAGAACAAAATATATGTTTTGGCGGACACTATGAATCTTGGCCTGCAACAGCTGGGACACCAGATTCAGTGGTATTGCTATTTTGGCAATTGAAGTTCACCCCAGAACAAAATATATGTTTTGGCGGACACTATGAATCTTGGCCTGCAACAGCTGGGACACCAGATTAAGGGTATTGCTATTTTGGCAATTGAATTTCACCCAATAACAAAATATATGTTTTGGCGGACACTATGAATCTTGGCCTGCAACAGCTGGGACACCAGATTAAGGGTATTGCTATTTTGGCAATTGAATTTCACCCCAGAACAAAATATATGTTTTTGCGGACACTATGAATCTTGGCCTGCAACAGCTGGGACACCAGATTCAGGGTATTGCTATTTTGGCAATTGAATTTCACCCCAGAACAAAATATATGTTTTGGCGGACACTATGAATCTTGGCCTGCAACAGCTGGGACACCAGATTCAGGGTATTGCTATTTTGGCAATTGAATTTCACCCCAGAACAAAATATATGTTTTGGCGGACACTATGATATCTTGGCCTGCAACAGCTGGGACCACCAGATTCATGGTATTGCTATTTTGGCAATTGAATTTCACCCCAGAACAAAATATATGTTTTGGCGGACACTATGAATCTTGGCCTGCAACAGCTGGGACACCAGATTCAGGGTATTGCTATTTTGGCAATTGAATTTCACCCCAGAACAAAATATATGTTTTTACGGACACTATGAATCTTGGCCTGCAACAGCTGGGACACCAGATTTAGGGTATTGCTATTTTGGCAATTGAATTTCACCCCAGAACAAAATATATGTTTTGACGGACACTATGAATCTTGGCCTGCAACAGCTGGGACACCAGATTCAGGGTATTGCTATTTTGGCAATTGAATTTCACCCCAGAACAAAATATATGTTTTAGCGGACACTATGTATACTTGTGCCAGCAACAGCTGGAACACCACTGATTTATGGTATTGCTATTTTGGCAATTGAATTTCACCCCAGAACAAAATATATGTTTTTGCGGACACTATGAATCTTGGCCTGCAACAGCTGGGACACCAGATTCAGTGGTATTGCTATTTTGGCAATTGAATTTCACCCCAGAAAAAAATATATGTTTTGGCGGACACTATGAATCTTGGCCTGCAACAGCTGGGACACCAGATTCAGGGTATTGCTATTTTGGCAATTGAATTTCACCCCAGAACAAAATATATGTTTTGGCGGACACTATGAATCTTGGCCTGCAACAGCTGGGACACCAGATTTAGGGTATTGCTATTTTGGCAATTGAATTTCACCCCAGAACAAAATATATGTTTTGAGGACACTATGATATCTTGGCCAGCAACAGCTGAGACCACTAGATTTATGGTATTGCTATTTTGGCAATTGAATTTCACCCCAGAACAAAATATATGTTTTGGTGGACACTATGAATCTTGGCCTGCAACAGCTGGGACACCAGATTCAGGGTATTGCTATTTTGGCAATTGAATTTCACCCCAGAACAAAATATATGTTTTTGCGGACACTATGAATCTTGGCCTGCAACAGCTGGGACACCAGATTCATGGTATTGCTATTTTGGCAATTGAATTTCACCCCAGAACAAAATATATGTTTTTGCGGACACTATGAATCTTGGCCAGCAACAGCTGAGACACCAGATTTAGGGTATTGCTATTTTGGCAATTGAATTTCACCCTAGAACAAAATATATGTTTTTGCGGACACTATGAATCTTTGCCTGCAACAGCTGGGACACCAGATTTAGGGTATTGCTATTTTGGCAATTGAATTTCACCCCAGAACAAAATATATGTTTTGGCGGACACTATGAATACTTGTGCCAGCAACTAGCTGGGACCACTAGATTCATGGTATTGCTATTTTGGCAATTGAATTTCACCCCAGAACAAAATATATGTTTTGGCGGACACTATGAATCTTGGCCTGCAACAGCTGGGACACCAGATTCAGGGTATTGCTATTTTGGCAATTGAATTTCACCCCAGAACAAAATATATGTTTTGGCGGACACTATTATATCTTGTGCCAGCCACAGCTGAAACCACTAGATTTATGGTATTGCTATTTTGGCAATTGAATTTCACCCCAGAACAAAATATATGTTTTTGCGGACACTATGAATCTTGGCCTGCAACAGCTGGGACACCAGATTCAGGGTATTGCTATTTTGGCAATTGAATTTCACCCCAGAACAAAATATATGTTTTGGCGGACACTATGAATCTTGGCCTGCAACAGCTGGGACACCAGATTAAGGGTATTGCTATTTTGGCAATTGAATTTCACCCCAGAACAAAATATATGTTTTTGCGGACACTATGAATCTTGGCCTGCAACTAGCTGGGACACCAGATTCAGGGTATTGCTATTTTGGCAATTGAATTTCACCCCAGAACAAAATATATGTTTTTGTGGACACTATGAATCTTGGCCTGCAACAGCTGGGACACCAGATTCAGGGTATTGCTATTTTGGCAATTGAATTTCACCCCAGAACAAAATATATGTTTTGGCGGACACTATTATATCTTTGCCAGCCACAGCTGGAACCACTAGATTTATGGTATTGCTATTTTGGCAATTGAATTTCACCCCAGAACAAAATATATGTTTTGGCGGACACTATGAATCTTGGCCTGCAACAGCTGGGACACCAGATTCAGGGTATTGCTATTTTGGCAATTGAATTTCACCCAGAACAAAATATATGTTTTGGCGGACACTATGAATACTTGGCCTGCAACAGCTGGAACCACCAGATTCAGGGTATTGCTATTTTGGCAATTGAATTTCACCCCAGAACAAAATATATGTTTTTGCGGACACTATGAATCTTGGCCTGCAACAGCTGGGACACCAGATTCAGGGTATTGCTATTTTGGCAATTGAATTTCACCCCAGAACAAAATATATGTTTTTGCGGACACTATGAATCTTGGCCTGCACACAGCTGGGACACCAGATTCAGGGTATTGCTATTTTGGCAATTGAATTTCACCCCAGAACAAAATATATGTTTTGGTGGACACTATTATACTTTGCCAGCCACAGCTGAAACCACTGATTTATGGTATTGCTATTTTGGCAATTGAATTTCACCCACAACAAAATATATGTTTTTGGGGACACTATGAATCTTGGCCTGCAACAGCTGGGACACCAGATTCAGGGTATTGCTATTTTGGCAATTGAATTTCACCCCAGAACAAAATATATGTTTTGGCGGACACTATGAATCTTGGCCTGCAACAGCTGGGACACCAGATTCAGGGTATTGCTATTTTGGCAATTGAATTTCACCCCAGAACAAAATATATGTTTTGGCGGACACTATTATACTTTGCCAGCCACAGCTGAAACCACTAGATTTATGGTATTGCTATTTTGGCAATTGAATTTCACCCCAGAACAAAATATATGTTTTTACGGACACTATGAATCTTGGCCTGCAACAGCTGGGACACCAGATTCAGGGTATTGCTATTTTGGCAATTGAATTTCACCCTAGAACAAAATATATGTTTTGGTGGACACTATTATACTTTGCCAGCCACAGCTGAAACCACTGATTTATGGTATTGCTATTTTGGCAATTGAATTTCACCCCAGAACAAAATATATGTTTTGGCGGACACTATGAATCTTGGCCTGCAACAGCTGGGACACCAGATTCAGGGTATTGCTATTTTGGCAATTGAATTTCACCCCAGAACAAAATATATGTTTTTGCGGACACTATGAATCTTGGCCTGCAACAGCTGGGACACCAGATTCAGGGTATTGCTATTTTGGCAATTGAATTTCACCCCAGAACAAAATATATGTTTTGGCGGACACTATGAATCTTGGCCTGCAACAGCTGGGACACCAGATTCAGGGTATTGCTATTTTGGCAATTGAATTTCACCCCAGAACAAAATATATGTTTTGGCGGACACTATGAATCTTGGCCTGCAACAGCTGGGACACCAGATTCAGGGTATTGCTATTTTGGCAATTGAATTTCACCCCAGAACAAAATATATGTTTTGGCGGACACTATTATATCTTGGCCTGCAACAGCTGGGACCACCAGATTCATGGTATTGCTATTTTGGCAATTGAATTTCACCCCAGAACAAAATATATGTTTTGGCGGACACTATGAATCTTGGCCTGCAACAGCTGGGACACCAGATTCAGGGTATTGCTATTTTGGCAATTGAATTTCACCCCAGAACAAAATATATGTTTTGGCGGACACTATGATATCTTGGCCTGCAACAGCTGGGACCACCAGATTCATGGTATTGCTATTTTGGCAATTGAATTTCACCCCAGAACAAAATATATGTTTTGGCGGACACTATTAAACTTGGCCAGCCACAGCTGGAACACCACTGATTTATGGTATTGCTATTTTGGCAATTGAATTTCACCCCAGAACAAAATATATGTTTTAGCGGACACTATGAATCTTGGCCTGCAACAGCTGGGACACCAGATTCAGGGTATTGCTATTTTGGCAATTGAATTTCACCCCAGAACAAAATATATGTTTTGGCGGACACTATGAATCTTGGCCTGCAACAGCTGGGACACCAGATTCAGAGGTATTGCTATTTTGGCAATTGAATTTCACCCCAGAACAAAATATATGTTTTGGCGGACACTATGAATCTTGGCCTGCAACAGCTGGGACACCAGATTCAGGGTATTGCTATTTTGGCAATTGAATTTCACCCCAGAACAAAATATATGTTTTGGCGGACACTATGAATCTTGGCCTGCAACAGCTGGGACACCAGATTCATGGTATTGCTATTTTGGCAATTGAATTTCACCCCAGAACAAAATATATGTTTTTGCGGACACTATGAATCTTGGCCTGCAACAGCTGGGACACCAGATTCAGGGTATTGCTATTTTGGCAATTGAATTTCACCCCAGAACAAAATATATGTTTTGGCGGACACTATGAATCTTGGCCTGCAACAGCTGGGACACCAGATTCAGGGTATTGCTATTTTGGCAATTGAATTTCACCCCAGAACAAAATATATGTTTTGGCGGACACTATGAATCTTGGCCTGCAACAGCTGGGACACCAGATTCAGGGTATTGCTATTTTGGCAATTGAATTTCACCCCAGAACAAAATATATGTTTTGGCGGACACTATGAATCTTGGCCTGCAACAGCTGGGACACCAGATTCAGGGTATTGCTATTTTGGCAATTGAATTTCACCCCAGAACAAAATATATGTTTTGGCGGACACTATGATATCTTGGCCTGCCACAGCTGGAACCACTAGATTCAGGGTATTGCTATTTTGGCAATTGAATTTCACCCCAGAACAAAATATATGTTTTGGCGGACACTATGAATCTTGGCCTGCAACAGCTGGGACACCAGATTCAGGGTATTGCTATTTTGGCAATTGAATTTCACCCCAGAACAAAATATATGTTTTGGCGGACACTATGATATCTTGGCCTGCAACAGCTGGGACCACCAGATTCAGGGTATTGCTATTTTGGCAATTGAATTTCACCCCAGAACAAAATATATGTTTTGGCGGACACTATGAATCTTGGCCTGCAACAGCTGGGACACCAGATTCAGGGTATTGCTATTTTGGCAATTGAATTTCACCCCAGAACAAAATATATGTTTTGGCGGACACTATGAATCTTGGCCTGCAACAGCTGGGACACCAGATTCAGGGTATTGCTATTTTGGCAATTGAATTTCACCCCAGAACAAAATATATGTTTTGGCGGACACTATGAATCTTGGCCTGCAACAGCTGGGACACCAGATTCAGGGTATTGCTATTTTGGCAATTGAATTTCACCCCAGAACAAAATATATGTTTTGGCGGACACTATGAATCTTGGCCTGCAACAGCTGGGACACCAGATTCAGGGTATTGCTATTTTGGCAATTGAATTTCACCCCAGAACAAAATATATGTTTTGGCGGACACTATGAATCTTGGCCTGCAACAGCTGGGACACCAGATTCAGGGTATTGCTATTTTGGCAATTGAATTTCACCCCAGAACAAAATATATGTTTTGGCGGACACTATGAATCTTGGCCTGCAACAGCTGGGACCACCAGATTCAGGGTATTGCTATTTTGGCAATTGAATTTCACCCCAGAACAAAATATATGTTTTGGCGGACACTATGAATCTTGGCCTGCAACAGCTGGGACACCAGATTCAGGGTATTGCTATTTTGGCAATTGAATTTCACCCCAGAACAAAATATATGTTTTTGCGGACACTATGAATCTTGGCCTGCAACAGCTGGGACACCAGATTCAGGGTATTGCTATTTTGGCAATTGAATTTCACCCCAGAACAAAATATATGTTTTGGCGGACACTATTATATCTTTGCCAGCCACAGCTGAAACCACCAGATTTATGGTATTGCTATTTTGGCAATTGAATTTCACCCCAGAACAAAATATATGTTTTGGCGGACACTATGAATCTTGGCCTGCAACAGCTGGGACACCAGATTCAGAGTATTGCTATTTTGGCAATTGAATTTCACCCCAGAACAAAATATGTGTTTTAGCGGACACTATTATATCTTGGCCAGCCACAGCTGAAACCACCAGATTTATGGTATTGCTATTTTGGCAATTGAATTTCACCCCAGAACAAAATATATGTTTTGGCGGACATTATGAATCTTGGCCTGCAACAGCTGGGACACCAGATTCAGGGTATTGCTATTTTGGCAATTGAATTTCACCCCAGAACAAAATATATGTTTTGGCGGACACTATGAATCTTGGCCTGCAACAGCTGGGACACCAGATTCAGGGTATTGCTATTTTGGCAATTGAATTTCACCCCAGAACAAAATATATGTTTTGGCGGACACTATTATATCTTGGCCAGCCACAGCTGAAACCACCAGATTTATGGTATTGCTATTTTGGCAATTGAATTTCACCCCAGAACAAAATATATGTTTTGGCGGACACTATGAATCTTGGCCTGCAACAGCTGGGACACCAGATTCAGAGGTATTGCTATTTTGGCAATTGAATTTCACCCCAGAACAAAATTTGTGTTTTTGCGGACACTATGAATCTTGGCCTGCAACAGCTGGGACACCAGATTCAGGGTATTGGTATTTTGGCATTTGAATTTCACCCCAGAACAAAATATATGTTTTGGCGGACACTATAAATCTTGGCCTGCAACAGCTGGGACACCAGATTCAGGGTATTGCTATTTTGGCAATTGAATTTCACCCCAGAACAAAATATATGTTTTGGCGGACACTATGAATCTTGGCCTGCAACAGCTGGGACACCAGATTCAGGGTATTGCTATTTTGGCAATTGAATTTCACCCCAGAACAAAATATATGTTTTGGCGGACATTATGAATCTTGGCCTGCAACAGCTGGGACACCAGATTCAGGGTATTGCTATTTTGGCAATTGAATTTCACCCCAGAACAAAATTTGTGTTTTTGCGGACACTATGAATCTTGGCCTGCAACAGCTGGGACACCAGATTCAGGGTATTGCTATTTTGGCAATTGAATTTCTCTCCAGAACAAAATATATGTTTTGGCGGACACTATGAATCTTGGCCTGCAACAGCTGGGACACCAGATTCAGGGTATTGCTATTTTGGCAATTGAATTTCACCCCAGAACAAAATATATGTTTTGGCGGACACTATGAATCTTGGCCTGCAACAGCTGGGACACCAGATTCAGGGTATTGCTATTTTGGCAATTGAATTTCACCCAGAACAAAATGTATGTTTTGGCGGACACTATGAATCTTGGCCTGCAACAGCTGGGACACCAGATTCTGGTTATTGCTATTTTGGCAATTGAATTTCTCCCCAGAACAAAATATATGTTTTGGCGGACACTATGAATCTTGGCCTGCAACAGCTGGGACACCAGATTCAGTGTATTGCTATTGTGGCAATTGAATTTCACCCCAGAACAAAATATATATTTTGGCTGACACTATGAATCTTGGCCTGCAACAGCTGGGACACCAGATTCAGGGTATTGCTATTTTGGCAATTGAATTTCACCCCAGAACAAAATATATGTTTTGGCAGACACTATTATAGTATGCCAGCCACAGCTGAAACCACCAATTTATAGTATTGCTATTTTGGCAATTGAATTTTACCCCAGAACAAAATATATGTTTTGGCGGACATTTTGAATCTTGGCCTGCAACAGCTGGGACACCAGATTCAAGGTATTGCTATTTTGGCAATTGAATTTCACCCAGAACAAAATTTGTGTTTTTGCGGACACTATGAATCTTGGCCTGCAACATCTGGGACACCAGATTCAGGGTATTGCTATTTTGGCAATTGAATTTCACCCCAGAACAAAATATATGTTTTGGCGGACACTATGAACCTTGGCCTGAAACAGCTGGGACACCAGATTCAGGGTATTGCTATTTTGGCAATTGAATTTCACCCCAGAACAAAATATATGTTTTGGCGGACACTATGAATCTTGGCCTACAACAGCTGGGACACCAGATTCAGGGTATTGCTATTTTGGCAATTGAATTTCACCCCAGAACAAAATATATGTTTTGGCGGACACTATTATAGTTTGCCAGCCACAGCTGAAACCACCGATTTATAGTATTGCTATTTTGGCAATTGAATTTCACCCCAGAACAAAATATATGTTTTGGCGGACATTATGAATCTTGGCCTGCAACAGCTGGGACACCAGATTCAGGGTATTGCTATTTTGGCAATTGAATTTCACCCAGAACAAAATTTGTGTTTTTGCGGACACTATGAATCTTGGCCTGCAACAGCTGGGACACCAGATTCAGGGTATTGCTATTTTGGCAATTGAATTTCACCCCAGAACAAAATATATGTTTTGGCGGACACTATAAATCTTGGCCTGCAACAGCTGGGACACCAGATTCAGGGTATTGCTATTTTGGCAATTGAATTTCACCCCAGAACAAAATATATGTTTTGGCGGACACTATGAATCTTGGCCTACAACAGCTGGGACACCAGATTCAGGGTATTGCTATTTTGGCAATTGAATTTCACCCAGAACAAAATTTGTGTTTTTGCGGACACTATGAATCTTGGCCTGCAACAGCTGGGACACCAGATTCAGGGTATTGCTATTTTGGCAATTGAATTTCACCCCAGAACAAAATATATGTTTTGGCGGACACTATGAATCTTGGCCTGCAACAGCTGGGACACCAGATTCAGGGTATTGCTATTTTGGCAATTGAATTTCACCCCAGAACAAAATATATGTTTTGGCGGACACTATGAATCTTGGCCTGCAACAGCTGGGACACCAGATTCAGGGTATTGCTATTTTGGCAATTGAATTTCACCCCAGAACAAAATATATGTTTTGGCGGACACTATTAATACTTGTGCCAGCCACAGCTGAAACCACCAGATTTATGGTATTGCTATTTTGGCAATTGAATTTCACCCCAGAACAAAATATATGTTTTGGCGGACACTATGAATCTTGGCCTGCAACAGCTGGGACACCAGATTCAGGGTATTGCTATTTTGGCAATTGAATTTCACCCCAGAACAAAATATATGTTTTTGCGGACACTATGAATCTTGGCCTGCAACAGCTGGGACACCAGATTCAGGGTATTGCTATTTTGGCAATTGAATTTCACCCCAGAACAAAATATATGTTTTGGCGGACACTATGAATCTTGGCCTGCAACAGCTGGGACACCAGATTCAGGGTATTGCTATTTTGGCAATTGAATTTCACCCCAGAACAAAATATATGTTTTGGCGGACACTATGAATCTTGGCCTGCAACAGCTGGGACACCAGATTCAGGGTATTGCTATTTTGGCAATTGAATTTCACCCCAGAACAAAATATATGTTTTGGCGGACACTATGAATCTTGGCCTGCAACTAGCTGGGACACCAGATTCAGGGTATTGCTATTTTGGCAATTGAATTTCACCCCAGAACAAAATATATGTTTTTGCGGACACTATGAATCTTGGCCTGCAACAGCTGGGACACCAGATTCAGGGTATTGCTATTTTGTCAATTGAATTTCACCCCAGAACAAAATATATGTTTTGGCGGACACTATTATACTTTGCCAGCCACAGCTGAAACCACTGATTTATGGTATTGGTATTTTGGCAATTGAATTTCACCCCAGAACAAAATATATGTTTTTGCGGACACTATGAATCTTGGCCTGCAACTGCTGGTACACCAGATTCAGGGTATTGCTATTTTGGCAATTGAAGTTCACCCCAGAAAAAAATATATGTTTTGGCCGACACTATGAATCTTGGCCTGCAACAGCTGGGACACCAGATTAAGGGTATCGCTATTTTGGCAATTGAATTTCAACCCATAACAAAACATATGTTTTGGCCGACACTATGAAACTTGGCCTGCAACAGCTGGGACACCAGATTAAGGGTATTGCTATTTTGGCAATTGAATTTCACCCCAGAACAAAATATATTTTTTTGCGGACACTATTATACTGTGCCAGGCACAGCTGAAACCACTGATTTATGGTATTGCTATTTTGGCGATTGAATTACACCCCAGAACAAAATATATGTTTTGGCGGACACTTTGAATCTTGGCCTGCAACAGCTGGGACACCAGACTCAGGGTATTGCTATTTTAGCAAAAGAATTTCACCCCAGAACAAAATATATGTTTTTGCGGACACTATGAATCTTGGCCTGCAACAGCTGACACCACTGATTCAGGGTATTGCTATTTTGGCAATTGAATTTCACTCCAGAACAAAATATATGTTTTGGCGGACACTATGAATCTTGGCCTGCAACAGCTGGGACACCAGATTCAGGGTATCGCTATTTTGGCAATTGAAGTTCACCCAAGAAAAAAATATATGTTTTGGCCGACACTATGAATCTTGGCCTACAACAGCTGGGACACCAGATTAAGGGTATCGCTATTTTGGCAATTGAATTTCACCCCAGAACTAAACATATGTTTTGGCGGACACTATGAATCTTGGCGTGCAACTACTGGGACACCAGATTCAGGGTATTGCTATTTTGGCAATTGAATTTCACCCCAGAACAAAATATATGTTTTTGCGGACACTATGAATCTTGGCGTGCAACTACTGGGACACCAGATTCAGGGTATTGCTATTTTGGCAATTGAATTTAACCCCAGAACAAAATATATGTTTTTGCGGACACTATTATACTGTGCCAGCCACAGCTGAATCGACTGATTTATGGTATTGCTATTTTGGCAATTGAATTTCACCTCAGAACAAAATATATGTTTTTGCGGACACTATGAATCTTTGCCTACAACAGCTGGGACACCAGATTTAGGGAATTGCTATTTTGGCGATTGAATTTCACCCCAGAACAAAATATATGTTTTGGCGGACACTATGAATCTTGGCGTGCAACTACTGGGACACCAGATTCAGGGTATTGCTATTTTGGCAATTGAATTTAACCCCAAAACAAAATATATGTTTTGGCGGACACTATTATACTGTGCCAGACACAGCTGAATCGACTGATTTATGGTATTGCTATTTTGGCAATTGAATTTCACCCCAGAACAAAATATATGTTTTTGCGGACACTATGAATCTTGGCCTACAACAGATGGGACACCAGATTCAGGGTATTGCTATTTTGGCAATTGAAGTTCACCCCGGAAAAAAATATATTTTCTGGCCGACACTATGAAACTTGGCCTGCAACAGCTGGGACACCAGATTCAGGGTATTGCTATTTTGGCAATTGAATTTCACACACGAACAAAATATATGTTTTTGCGGACACTATGAATCTTAGCCTGCAACAGCTGGGGACACCAGATTCAGGGTATTGCTATTTTGGCAATTGAATTTCACCCCAGAACAAAATATATGTTTTGGCGGACACTATTATACTTTGCCAGCCACAGCTGAAACCACTGATTTATGGTATTGCTATTTTAGCAATTGAATTTCACCCCAGAACAAAATATATGTTTTTGCGGACACTATGAATCTTGGCCTTCAACAGCTGGGACACCAGATTTAGGGAATTGCTATTTTGGCAATTGAATTTCACCCCAGAACAAAATATATGTTTTGGCGGACATTATTATACTTTGCCAGCCACAGCTGAAACCACAGATTTATGGTATTGCTTATTTGGCAATTGAAATTCACCCCAGAACAAAATATATTTTTTTGCGGACACTATGAATCTTGGCCTGCAACAGCTGGGACACCAGATTTAGGGAATTGCTATTTTGACAATTGAATTTTACCCCAAAACAAATATTATGTTTTGGCGGACAATTTGAATCTTGGCCTGCAACAGCTGGTACACCAGATTCAGGGTATTGCTATTTTGGCAATTGAAGTTCACCCCAGAAAAAAATATATGTTTTGGCCAACACTATGAATCTTGGCCTGCAACAACTGGGACACCAGATTAAGGGTATCGCTATTTTGGCAATTGAATTTAATCCCATAACAAAACATATGTTTTGGCGTACACTATGAATTTTGGCCTGCAACAGCTAGGACACCAGATTCAGGGTATTGCTATTTTGGCAATTGAATTTAACCCCAGAACAAAATATATGTTTTGGCGGACACTATGAATCTTGGCCTGCAACAGCTGGTACACCAGATTCAGGGTATTGCTATTTTGGCAATTGAATTTCACCCCAGAACAAAATATATGTTTTTTCGAACACTATGAATCTTGGCATGCAAAAGCTGGGACACCAGATTCAGGGTATTGCTATTTTGGCAATTGAAGTTCACCCCAGAAAAAAATATATGTTTTGGCCGACACTATGAATCTTGGCCTGCAACAGCTGGGACACCAGATTAAGGGTATCGCTATTTTGGCAAATTAATTTCACCCCAGAACAAAACATATGTTTTGGCGTACACTATGAATCTTGACCTGCAACAGTTGGGACACCAGATTCAGGGTATTGCTATTTTGGCAATTGAATTTCACCCTAGAACAAAATATATGTTTTTGCGGACACTATGAATCTTGGCCTGCAACAGCTGGGACACCAGATTCAGGGTATTGCTATTTTGGCAATTGAATTTAACCCCAGAACAAAATATATGTTTTGGCGGACACTATTATACTTTTCCAGCCACAGCTGAAACCACTGATTTATGGTATTGCTATTTTGGCAATTGAATTTCACCCCAGAACAAAATATATGTTTTTGCGGACACTATGAATCTTGGCCTGCAACTGCTGGGACACCAGATTCAGAGTATTGCTATTTTGTCAATTGAATTTCACCCCAGAACAAAATATATGTTTTAGCGGACACTATTATACTTTGCCAGCCACAGCTGAAACCACTGATTTATGGTATTGCTATTTTGGCAATTGAATTTCACCCCATAACAGAATATATGTTTTTGCGGACAATTTGAATCTTGGCCTGCAACAGCTGGGACACCAGATTCAGGGTATTGCTAATTTGGCAATTGAATTTCACCCCAGAACAAAATATATGTTTTTGCGGACACTTTGAATCTTGGCCTTCAACAGCGGGGACACCAGATTCAGGGTATTGCTATTTTGGCAACTGAATTTCACCCCAGAACAAAATATATGTTTTGGCGGACACTATTATACTTTGCCAGCCACAGCTGAAACCACTGATTTATGGTATTGCTATTTTGGCAATTGAATTTCACCCCACAACAAAATATATGTTTTAGGAGACACTATGAATCTTGGCCTGCAACAGCGGGGACACAAGATTCAGGGTATTGCTATTTTGGCAATTGAATTTCTCCCCAGAAAAAATATATATTTTTGCGGACACTATGAATCTTGGCCTGCAACAGCTGCGACACCAGATTCAGGGTATTGCTATTTTGGCAATTGAATTTAACCCCAGAACAAAATATATGTTTTGGCGGACACTATTATACTTTGCCAGCCACAGCTGAAACCACTGATTTATGGTATTGCTATTTTGGCAATTGAATTTCACCCCAGAACAAAATATATGTTTTTGCGGACACTATGAATCTTGGCCTGCAACTGCTGGTACACCAGATTCAGGGTATTGCTATTTTGGCAATTGATTTTCACCCCAGAATAAAATATATGTTTTGGTGGACACTATTATACTTTGCCAGCCACAGCTGAAACCACTAAATTATGGTATTGCTATTTTGGCAATTGAATTTCACCCCAGAACAAAATATATGTTTTGGCGGACACTATTATACTGTGCCAGCCACAGCTGAAACCACTGATTTATGGTATTGCTATTTTGGCAATTGAATTTTACCCCAGAACAAAATATATGTTTTTGCGGACACTATGAATCTTGGCCTGCAACAACTGGGATACCAGATTCAGGGTATTGCTATTTTGGCAATTGAAGTTCACCCCAGAAAAAAATATATGTTTTGGCCGACACTATGAATCTTGGCCTGCAACAGCTGGGACACCAGATTAAGGGTATCGCTATTTTGGCAATTGAATTTCACCCCAGAAAAAATATATGTTTTTGCGGACACTATGAATCTTGGCCTGCAACAGCTGGGATACCAGATTCAGGGTATTGCTATTTTGGCAATTGAATTTCACCCCAGAAAAAATATATGTTTTTGCGGACACTATGAATCTTGGCCTGCAAAAGCTGCGACACCAGATTCAGGGTATTGCTATTTTGGCAATTGAATTTAACCCCAGAACAAAATATATGTTTTGGCGGACACTATTATACTTTGCCAGCCATAGCTGAAACCACTCATTTATGGTATTGCTATTTTGGCAATTGAATTTCACCCCAGAACAAAATATATGTTTTTGCGGACACTATGAATCTTGGCCTGCAACTGCTGGTACACCAGATTCAGGGTATTGCTATTTTGGCAATTGAATTTCACCCTAGAATAAAATATATGTTTTGGTGGACACTATTATACTTTGCCAGCCACAGCTGAAACCACTGATTTATGGTATTGCTATTTTGGCAATTGAATTTCACCCCAGAATAAAATATATGTTTTGGCGGACACTATTATACTGTGCCAGCCACAGCTGAAACCACTGATTTATGGTATTGCTATTTTGGCAATTGAATTTCACCCCAGAACAATATATAAGTTTTTGCGGACACTATGAATCTTGGCCTGCAACAGCTGGGACACCAGATTCAGGGTATTGCTATTTTGGCAATTGAAGTTCACCCCAGAAAAAAATATATGTTTTGGCCGACACTATGAATCTTGGCCTGCAACAGCTGGGACACCAGATTATGGGTATCGCTATTTTGGCAATTGAATTTCAACCCATAACAAAACGCATGTTTTGGCGGACACTATGAATCTTGGCCTGCAACAGCTGGGATACCAGATTAAGGGTATTGCTATTTGGGCAATTGAATTTCACCCCAGAATAAAATATATGTTTTTGCGGACACTATGAATCTTGGCCTACAACAGATGGGACACCAGATTCAGGGTATTGCTATTTTGGCAATTGAAGTTCACCCCGGAAAAAAATATATGTTTTGGCCGACACTATGAAACTTGGCCTGCAACAGCTGGGACACCAGATTAAGGGTATTGCTATTTTGGCAATTGAATTTCACACAAGAACAAAATATATGTTTTTGCGGACATTATGAATCTTGGCCTGCAACAGCTGGGACACCAGATTCAGGGTATTGCTATTTTGGCAATTGAATTTCACCCCAGAACAAAATATATGTTTTGGCGGACACTATTATACTTTGCCAGCCACAGCTGAAACCACTGATTTATGGTATTGCTATTTTGGCAATTGAATTTCACCCCAGAACAAAATGTATGTTTTTGCGGACACTATGAATCTTGGCCTGCAACAGCTGGGACACCAGATTCAGGGTATTGCTATTTTGGCAATTGAATTTCACCCCAGAACAAAATATATGTTTTTGCGGACACTATGAATCTTGGCCTGCAACAGCTGCGACACCAGTTTCAGGGTATTGCTATTTTGTCAATTGAATTTAACCCCAGAACAAAATATATGTTTTGGCGGACACTATTATACTTTGCCAGCCACAGCTGAAACCACTGATTTATGGTATTGGTATTTTGGCAATTGAATTTCACCCCAGAACAAAATATATGTTTTTGCGGACACTATGAATCTTGGCCTGCAACTGCTGGTACACCAGATTCAGGGTATTGCTATTTTGGCAATTGAATTTCACCCCAGAAAAAAATATATGTTTTGGTGGACACTATTATACTTTGCCAGACTCAGCTGAAACCACTAAATTATGGTATTGCTATTTTGGCAATTGAATTTCACCCCAGAACAAAATATATGTTTTGGCGGACACTATTATACTGTGCCAGCCACAGCTGAAACCACTGATTTATGGTATTGCTATTTTGGCAATTGAATTTCACCCCAGAACAAAATATATGTTTTGGCGGACACTATGAATCTTGGCCTGCAACAGCTGGGACACCAGATTCAGTGTATTGCTATTTTGGCAATTGAAGTTCACCCCAGAAAAAAATATATGTTTTGGCCGACACTATGAATCTTGGCCTGCAACAGCTGGGACACCAGATTAAGGGTATCGCAATTTTGGCAATTGAATTTCACCCAATAACAAAACATATGTTTTGGCGGACACTATGAATCTTGGCCTGCAACAGCTGGGACACCAGATTAAGTGTATTGCTATTTTGGCAATTGAATTTCACACCAGAACAAAATATATGTTTTTGCGGACACTATGAATTTTGGCCTGCAACAGCTGGGACACCAGATTCAGGGTATTGCTATTTTGGCAATTGAATTTAACCCCAGAACAAAATATATGTTTTGGCAGACACTATTATACTTTGCCAGCCACAGCTGAAACCACTTATTTATGGTATTGCTATTTTGGCAATTGAATTTCACCCCAGAACAAAATATATGTTTTGGCCGACACTATGAATCTTGGCCTGCAACAGCTGGGACACCAGATTAAGGGTATCGCTATTTTGGCAATTGAATTTAACCCCAGAACAAAATATATGTTTTGGCGGACACTATTATACTTTGCCAGCCACAGCTGAAACCACTAAATTATGGTATTGCTATTTTGGCAATTGAATTTCACCCCAGAACAAAATATATGTTTTGGCGGACACTATGAATCTTGTCCTGCAACAGATGGGACACCAGATTCAGGGTATTGCTATTTTGGCAACTGAAGTTCACCCCGGAAAAAAATATATGTTTTTGCGGACACTATGAATCTTGGCCTGCAACAGCTGGGACACCAGATTCAGGGTATTGCTATTTTGGCAATTGAATTTCACCCCAGAACAAAATATATGTTTTGGCGGACACTATTGAACTTTGCCAGCCACAGCTGAAACCATTGATTTATGGTATTGCTATTTTGGCAATTGAATTTCACCCCAGAACAAAATATATGTTTTTGCGGACACTATGAATCTTGGCCTGCAACAGCTGGGACACCAGATTTAGGGAATTGCTATGTTGGCAATTGAATTTCACCCCAGTACAAAATATATGTTTTGGCGGACACTATTATACTTTGCCAGGCACAGCTGAAACCACTGATTTATGGTATTTCTATTTTGGCAATTGAATTTCACCCCAGAACAAAATATATGTTTTTGCGGACACTATGAATCTTGGCCTGCAACTGTTGGGACACCAGATTCAGGGTATTGCTATTTTGGCAATTTAATTTCACCCCAGAACAAAATATATGTTTTGGCGGACACTATGAATCTTGGCCTGCAACTGCTTGGACACCAGATTCATGGTATTTCTATTTTGGCAATTGAATTTCACCCCAGAACAAAATATATGTTTTGGCGGACACTATTATACTTTGCCAGCCATAGCTGAAACCACTGATTTATGGTATTGCTATTTTGGCAATTGAATTTCACCTCAGAACAAAATATATGTTTTTGCGTACACTATGAATCTTTGCCTACAACAGCTGGGACACCAGATTTAGGGAATTGCTATTTTGGCAATTGAATTTCACCCCAGAACAAAATATATGTTTTGGCGGACACTTTGATTCTTGGCCTGCAACAGCTGGGACACCAGATTCAGGGTATTGCTATTTTGGCAAAAGAATTTCACCCCAGAACAAAATATATGTTTTTGCGGACACTATGAATCTTGGCCTGCAACAGCTGGTACACCAGATTCAGGGTATTGCTATTTTGGCAATTGAATTTCACCCCAGAACAAAATATATGTTTTTGCGGACACTATGAATCTTGGCCTGCAACAGCTGGGACACCAGATTCAGGGTATTGCTATTTTGGCATTTGAAGTTCACCCCAGAAAAAAATATATGTTTTGGCCGACACTATGAATCTTGGCCTGCAACAGCTGGGACACCAGATTAAGGGTATCGCTATTTTGGCAATTGAATTTCACCCCAGAACAAAATATATGTTTAGGCGTACACTATGAATCTTGGCGTGCAACTACTGGGACACCAGATTCAGGGTATTGCTATTTTGGCAATTGAATTTCACCCCAGAACAAAATATATGTTTTGGCGTACACTATTTATCTTGGCCTGCAACAGCTGGGACACCAGATTCAGGGTATTGCTATTTTGGCAATTAAATTTCACCCCAGAACAAAATATATGTTTTGGCGGACACTATTATATTTTGCCAGCCACAGCTGAAACCACTGATTTATGGTATTGCTATTTTGGCAATTGTATTTCACCCCAGAACAAAATATATGTTTTGGGGGACACTATGAATCTTGGCCTGCAACAGCTGGGACACCGGATTCAGGGTATTGCTATTTTTTCAATTGAATTTCACCCCAGAACAAATTTTTTATTTTTTTTCCGGACACTATGAATCTTGGCCTGCAACAGCTTGGACACCAGATTCAGGGTATTGCTATTTTGGCAATTGAATTTCACCCCAGAACAAAATATATGTTTTGGCGGACACTATTATTCTTTGCCAGCCACAGCTGAAACCACTGATTTATGGTATTGCTATTTTGGCAATTGAATGTCACCCCAGAACAAAATATATGTTTTTGCGGACACTATGAATCTTGGTCTGCAACAGCTTGGACACCAGATTCAGGGTATTGCTATTTTGGCAATTGAATTTAACCCCAGAACAAAATATATGTTTTGGCGGACACTATTATACTTTGCCAGCCACAGCTGAAACCACTGATTTATGATATTGCTATTTTGGCAATTGAATGTCACCCCAGAACAAAATATATGTTTTTGCGGACACTATGAATCTTGGTCTGCAACAGCTGGGACACCAGATTAAGGGTATTGCTATTTTGGCAATTGAATTTCACCCCATAACAGAATATATGTTTTTGCGGACACTTTGAATCTTGTCCTGCAACAGCTGGGACACCAGATTCAGGGTATTGCTAATTTGGCAATTGAATTTCACCCCAGAACAAAATATATGTTTTGTCGGACACTATTATACTTTGCCAGCCACAGCTGAAACCACTGATTTATGGTATTGCTATTTTGGCAATTGAATTTCATTCCACAACAAAATATATGTTTTGGGGGACACTATGAATCTTGGCCTGCAACAGCGGGGACACCAGATTCAGTGTATTGCTATTTTGGCAATTGAATTTCACCCCAGAAAAAAATATATGTTTTTGCGGACACTATGAATCTTGGCCTGCAACTGCTGGGACACCAGATTCAGGGTATTGCTATTTTGGCAATTGAATTTCACCCCAGAACAAAATATATGTTTTGGTGGACACTATTATACTGTGCCAGACACAGCTGAAACCATTGATTTATGGTATTGCTATTTCGGCAATTGAATTTCACCCCAGAACAAAATATATGTTTTGGCGGACACTATGAATCTTGGCCTGCAACAGCTGGGACACCAGATTCAGGGTATTGCTATTTTGGCAATTGAAGTTCACCCCATAACAGAATATATGTTTTTGCGGACACTTTGAATCTTGGCCTGCAACAGCTGGGACACCAGATTCAGGGTATTGCTAATTTGGCAATTGAATTTCACCCTAGAACAAAATATATGTTTTGTCGGACACTATTATACTTTGCCAGCCACAGCTGAAACCACTGATTTATGGTATTGCTATTTTGGCAATTGAATTTCACCCCACAACAAAATATATGTTTTGGGGGACACTATGAATCTTGGCCTGCAACAGCGGGGACACCAGATTCAGGGTATTGCTATTTTGGCAATTGAATTTCACCCCAGAACAAAATATATGTTTTTGCGGACACTATGAATCTTGGCCTGCAACTGCTGGGACACCAGATTCAGGGTATTGCTATTTTGGCAATTGAATTTCACCCCAGAACAAAATATATGTTTTGGTGGACACTATTAATCTTTGCCAGCCACAGCTGAAAACACTAAATTATGGTATTGCTATTTTGGCAATTGAATTTCACCCCAGAACAAAATATATGTTTTGGCGGACACTATTATACTGTGCCAGACACAGCTGAAACCACTGATTTATGGTATTGCTATTTTGGCGATTGAATTTCACCCCAGAACAAAATATATGTTTTGGCGGACACTATTATACTTTGCCAGCCACAGCTGAAACCAATAAATTATGGTATTGCTATTTTGGCAATTGAATTTCACCCCACAACAAAATATATGTTTTGGGGGACACTATGAATCTTGGCCTGCAACAGCGGGGACACCAGATTCAGGGTATTGCTATTTTGGCAATTGAATTTCACCCCAGAAAAAAATATATGTTTTTGCGGACCCTACGAATCTTGGCCTGCAACAGCTGGGACACCAGATTCAGGGTATTGCTATTTTAGCAATTGAATTTCACCCCAGAACAAAATATATGTTTTGGCGGACACTATTATACTTTGCCAGCCACAGCTGAAACCACTGATTTATGGTATTGCTATTTTGGCAATTGAATTTCACCCCAGAACAAAATATATGTTTTGGCGGACACTATGAATCTTGGCCCGCAACAGCTGAAACCACTGATTTATGGTATTGCTATTTTGGCAATTGAATTTCACCCCAGAACAAAATATATGTTTTGGCGGACACTATGAATTTTGGCCAGCCACAGCTGAATCCACTGATTTATGGTATTGCTATTTCGGCAATTGAATTTAACCCCAGAACAAAATATATAATTTTCAGGACACTATGAAACTTGGCCAGCCACAGCTGAAACCACTGATTTATGGTATTGCTATTTTGGCAATTGAATTTCACCCCAGAACAAAATATATGTTTTTGCGGACACTATGAATCTTGGCCTGCAACAGCTGGGACACGAGATTCAGGGTATTGCTATTTTGGCAATAGAATTTCACCCCAGAACAAAATATGTGTTTTTGCGGACACTTTGAATCTTGACCTGCAACAGCTGGGACACCAGATTCAGGGTATTGCTATTTTGGCAATTGAATTTCACCCCAGAACAAAATATATTTTTTGGGGGACACTATGAATCTTGGCCTGCAACAGCTGGGACAGCAGATTCAGGGTATTGCTATTTTGGCAATTGAATTTCACCCCAGAACAAAATATATGTTTTGGCGGACACTATTATACTGTGCCAGCCACAGCTGAAACCACTGATTTATGGTATTGCTATTTTGGCAATTGAATTTCACCCCAGAATAAAATATATGTTTTGGCGGACACTATGAATCTTGGCCTGCAACAGCTGGGACACCAGATTCAGGGTATTGCTATTTTGGCAATTGAAGTTCACCCAAGAAAAAAATATATGTTTTGGCCGACACTATGAATCTTGGCCTGCAACAGCTGGGTCACCAGATTAAGGGTATCGCTATTTTGGCAATTGAATTTCACCCCAGAACTAAACATATGTTTTGGCGGACACTATGAATCTTGGCCTGCAACAGCTGGGACACCAGATTAAGGGTATTGCTATTTTGGCAATTGAATTTCACACCAGAACAAAATATATGTTTTTGCGGACACTATGAATTTTGGCCTGCAACAGCTGGGACACCAGATTCAGGGTATTGCTATTTTGGCAATTGAATTTAACCCCAGAACAAAATATATGTTTTGGCAGACACTATTATACTTTGCCAGCCACAGCTGAAACCACTTATTTATGGTATTGCTATTTTGGCAATTGAATTTCACCCCAGAAAAAATATATGTTTTGGCCGACACTATGAATCTTGGCCTGCAACAGCTGGGACACCAGATTAAGGGTATCGCTATTTTGGCAATTGAATTTCACCCCAGAACTAAACATATGTTTTGGCGGACACTATGAATCTTGGCCTGCAACAGCTAGGACACCAGATTCAGGGTATTGCTATTTTGGCAATTGAATTTCACCCCAGAACAGAATATATGTTTTGGCGGACACTATTATACTTTGCCAGCCACAGCTGAAACCACTAAATTATGGTATTGCTATTTTGGCAATTGAATTTCACCCCAGAACAAAATATATGTTTTGGCGGACACTATGAATCTTGTCCTGCAACAGATGGGACACCAGATTCAGGGTATTGCTATTTTGGCAAATGAAGTTCACCCCGGAAAAAATATATGTTTTTGCTGACACTATGAATCTTGGCCTGCAACAGCTGGGACACCAGATTCAGGGTATTGCTATTTTGGCAATTGAATTTCACCCCATAACAAAATATATATTTTGGCGGACACTATTGTACTTTGCCAGCCACAGCTGAAACCACTGATTTATGGTATTGCTATTTTGGCAATTGAATTTCACCCCAGAACAAAATATATGTTTTTGCGGACACTATGAATCTTGGCCTGCAACAGCTGGGACACCAGATTTAGGGAATTGCTATTTTGGCAATTGAATTTCACCCCAGTACAAAATATATGTTTTGGCGGACACTATTATACTTTGCCAGCCACAGCTGAAACCACTGATTTATGGTATTGCTATTTTGGCAATTGAATTTCACCCCAGAACAAAATATATGTTTTTGCGGACACTATGAATCTTGGCCTGCAACAGCTGGGACACCAGATTAAGGGTATTGCTATTTTGGCAATTGAATTTCACCCCATAACAGAATATATGTTTTTGCGGACACTTTGAATCTTGGCCTGCAACAGCTGGGACACCAGATTCAGGGTATTGCTAATTTGGCAATTGAATGTCACCCTAGAACAAAATATATGTTTTGTCGGACACTATTATACTTTGCCAGCCACAGCTGAAACCACTGATTTATGGTATTGCTATTTTGGCAATTGAATTTCACCCCACAACAAAATATATGTTTTGGGGGACACTATGAATCTTGGCCTGCAACAGCGGGGACACCAGATTCAGGGTATTGCTATTTTGGCAATTGAATTTCACCCCAGAAAAAAATATATGTTTTTGCGGACACTATGAATCTTGGCCTGCAACTGCTGGGACACCAGATTCAGGGTATTGCTATTTTGGCAATTGAATTTCACCCCAGAACAAAATATATGTTTTGGTGGACACTATTAATCTTTGCCAGCCACAGCTGAAAACACTAAATTATGGTATTGCTATTTTGGCAATTGAATTTCACCCCAGAACAAAAAATATGTTTTGGCGGACACTATTATACTGTGCCAGACACAGCTGAAACCATTGATTTATGGTATTGCTATTTCGGCAATTGAATTTCACCCCAGAACAAAATATATGTTTTGGCGGACACTATGAATCTTGGCCTGCAACAGCTGGGACACCAGATTCAGGGTATTGCTATTTTGGCAATTGAAGTTCACCCCATAACAGAATATATGTTTTTGCGGACACTTTGAATCTTGGCCTGCAACAGCTGGGACACCATATTCAGGGTATTGCTAATTTGGCAATTGAATTTCACCCTAGAACAAAATATATGTTTTGTCGGACACTATTATACTTTGCCAGCCACAGCTGAAACCACTGATTTATGGTATTGCTATTTTGGCAATTGAATTTCACCCCACAACAAAATATATGTTTTGGGGACACTATGAATCTTGGCCTGCAACAGCGGGGACACCAGATTCAGGGTATTGCTATTTTGGCAATTGAATTTCACCCCAGAAAAAATATATGTTTTTGCGGACACTATGAATCTTGGCCTGCAACTGCTGGGACACCAGATTCAGGGTATTGCTATTTTGGCAATTGAATTTCACCCCAGAACAAAATATATGTTTTGGTGGACACTATTAATCTTTGCCTGCCACAGCTGAAAACACTAAATTATGGTATTGCTATTTTGGCAATTGAATTTCACCCCAGAACAAAATATATGTTTTGGCGGACACTATTATACTGTGCCAGACACAGCTGAAACCACTGATTTATGGTATTGCTATTTTGGCGATTGAATTTCACCCCAGAACAAAATATATGTTTTGGCGGACACTATTATACTTTGCCAGCCACAGCTGAAACCACTGATTTGTGGTATTGCTATTTTGGCAATTGAATTTCACCCCACAACAAAATATATGTTTTGGGGGACACTATGAATCTTGGCCTGCAACAGCTGGGACACCAGATTCAGGGTATTGCTATTTTGGCAATAGAATTTCACCCCAGAACAAAATATATGTTTTGGCGGACACTATTATACTTTGCCAGCCACAGCTGAAACCAATAAATTATGGTATTGCTATTTTGGCAATTGAATTTCACCCCACAACAAAATATATGTTTTGGGGGACACTATGAATCTTGGCCTGCAACAGCGGGGACACCAGATTCAGGGTATTGCTATTTTGGCAATTGAATTTCACCCCAGAAAAAATATATGTTTTTGCGGACCCTACGAATCTTGGCCTGCAACAGCTGGGACACCAGATTCAGGGTATTGCTATTTTAGCAATTGAATTTCACCCCAGAACAAAATATATGTTTTGGCGGACACTATTATACTTTGCCAGCCACAGCTGAAACCACTGATTTATGGTATTGCTATTTTGGCAATTGAATTTCACCCCAGAACAAAATATATGTTTTGGCGGACACTATGAATCTTGGCCCGCAACAGCTGAAACCACTGATTTATGGTATTGCTATTTTGGCAATTGAATTTCACCCCAGAACAAAATATATGTTTTGGCGGACACTATGAATTTTGGCCAGCCACAGCTGAATCCACTGATTTATGGTATTGCTATTTCGGCAATTGAATTTAACCCCAGAACAAAATATATAATTTTCAGGACACTATGAAACTTGGCCAGCCACAGCTGAAACCACTGATTTATGGTATTGCTATTTTGGCAATTGAATTTCACCCCAGAACAAAATATATGTTTTTGCGGACACTATGAATCTTGGCCTGCAACAGCTGGGACACGAGATTCAGGGTATTGCTATTTTGGCAATAGAATTTCACCCCAGAACAAAATATGTGTTTTTGCGGACACTTTGAATCTTGACCTGCAACAGCTGGGACACCAGATTCAGGGTATTGCTATTTTGGCAATTGAATTTCACCCCAGAACAAAATATATTTTTTGGGGGACACTATGAATCTTAGCCTGCAACAGCTGGGACAGCAGATTCAGGGTATTGCTATTTTGGCAATTGAATTTCACCCCAGAACAAAATATATGTTTTGGCGGACACTATTTACTTTGCCAGCCACAGCTGAAACCACTGATTTATGGTATTGCTATTTTGGCAATTGAATTTCACCCCACAACAAAATATATGTTTTGGGGGGACACTATGAATCTTGGCCTGCAACAGCTGGGACACCAGATTCAGGGTATTGCTATTTTGGCAATTGAATTTAACCCCAGAACAAAATATATGTTTTGGCGGACACTATTATACTTTGCCAGCCACATCTGAAACCACTGATTTATGGTATTGCTATTTTGGCAATTGAATTTCACCCCAGAACAAAATATATAATTTGCAGGACACTATGAAACTTGGCCAGCCACAGCTGAAGCCACTGATTTATGGTATTGCTATTTTGGCAATTGAATTTCACCACATAAAATAATCTATCCTTTGCCAGACAGCAGACAGTATTATACTTGGCTATCCAAAGCTGGAACACCAGATTTAGGGGATTGGTATTTGGGCAATTGTATTTAACCCCTTAATAAAATATAGAAATTGCTATCCTGAGTTTCTAGGGGTGACAATTAGCATAGCCAAGCCCCTGATGTAGGATATAGCAAAAAAACTAGTATTGATGGATTGATGGACTTGGTGGCAGCTAGTTCTGGTGCACCACAAGTCACAAAATGGCCGCTGATCACCCCAGAAAATAAGTGACAGAAAACCGCTCTGTGCAGCCTAAAAATCAGTGAGCAAGTAACTAGCAGAAGTTCAATCATTCACAGCTGTAGATCGATCCGTTCACTAGGTGCTGTTGCTGACTTTTCGCTGCCTAATCTCGCCCTTACAGAAGCTGCTTCCTCTCCCTACACTAATCAGAGCAGTGTGACGTGCGGCGCTACGTGACTCCAGCTTAAATAGAGGCTGGGTCACATGCTGCACTTGGCCAATCACAGCCATGCCCTTAGTAGGCATGGCTGTGATGGGCTCTTAGGTCAAGAAGTAAAACGCTAGGTGATTGGCTGCTGTGCAGCCCTTCAGAAAGCGGGAAGTAATTGCCGAACAATGAACCTGAACCCGAACTTTTTTGAAAATTTCCGGGTTCGGGTCCGTGTCCTGGACACCCCAAAATTCGGTATGTACCCGAACTATGCTCGAACTGTTCGCTCAACACTACTAGAGATGGCTCTGGAACTATCTGGTGCATGAAAGAATCTGAAAGTCTGAAGACCACAGACCTGAGAGTCCGGGGCACTCCCACAGCACATGGGGTGAAGTACCCCTGGAGTCATGTAGGATTCAAAGTGTGTTGTACATTTCAAATGTGAAACAGCGAATCTAATGGCCGTGGACCATTGGGTAGTGAAGAAGGATTTCCATAGTTCAAATTCCCAGGAGAGGAAGGGGGCCGACTTAATTAAAGAGTCTTTACAACCCAAATAGGAATATATCAGTTTGATCTCTGGTGGTGCTGCGGTCGGTATGTACCAGAAATGCAGTAGCTCCACGTTACATTTTATTGTGAAGGGACGTCTCCCACTCAGAAGGTGTCTTATTCTCAAATATTTATAGAACTCTTGATGTGGGATCTGAAATTCCTTCTGCAGTTCTGCAAAAGCCTTTAATGAGGACTGAGACAAGAGGTCAGCCACATCAGTAACACCTCTATCTTTCCAGGACTTTAATGAGAGGTCTGGGATGAGACACTGTAGGTAGACAATTGTGGTTACCTGAGCCACAGAGGACGATGCCCCATCCCCCCTGGCATGGTAGGTTGTCCATAATGCTATGAACGTGGAGATGAGCTAAGATGGTACATAGATGTAGGAATTATCCTGCAGGGATGCTATGAGTAGCGCCTTGAGGTTCTGTAATGGGGCTTGTGCTTGTTTAATATGTAACCAATGCTTGGATATGTCAGTCACCCACCAATCCCTCAGCTGGTTAATTCTAGATGTTAAGTACTATAGTGGTGATTGCAAATATTCTAATCGCAAATTTTTATCGTGAATATCAGGACTTCGAGAATTCACAAAGATCTAGAATATAGTGCTATATCTTCGTAATCGTGAATATTTTTTTTTTTTTTTTCATCACCGTACCCTCACTGCTTCTGGCTTGTGGGCCAATAAGAAGGCTGCAATATCTTTGTCTGAGCTTAGCAACATCCTTAGCAACCAATAGGAAAGTTGCCTACCCCTTACTATATAGAAAACTCCCCAGCAGCCATGTTCTGCTGTTTTTTGCAGTTCTGAGAGAGAGAGTGAGCAGTGCCATTGCTGTGCTCTGTGCTTTGCTGAGTCATCTGAATCCGTATTCAATTACATTAGATGGTTAGCTAGCTCATATATATAATACAGACAGTTAGTGGGAGATAGTCAGTGTAGGTTAGATAGTGATATAGTGTAGCTAATAGGTTCCAGTGCAGGGTGTTAGATAGTGTGATAGGAATTACTGTGCTGTGATAGGGATTAGTGTCTATCAGCTTGAAAAATGTATCAAAAGTGAGCCACGCCTGTATTGCGCACGCAAAACGCGCATATTACCGATTTTCGCAATCAAGAAAATAATGACTGGAGATCACGAGTTCTAGATTTCGCAAACTTATGGCGAATATTAGGCTAAAAAGTTGCAAAATAGCGTGAGAATGAATATTGCCTATGCTGCTCATCGCTACTAAGTAATAATCGAAAAGACGGTGTCCGTTTCTGACAGTGACATTGCCAGTGCCACATCTGCAGTGTAACATGTGTGCTTAAAAATGTATCTGTGACATACAGTGTTTTTTTTCCGTAGACGCTGCGGACAGTGACATTACTGGTGGTACCTTTCTTGTATAACGTTACCTAACCCCAAATACCTGTGCCATTCACTGTAATTGTTTATTAGCCGCTGGTGATGACAGCATTGACATTATCTGCGGGATATCTCCTGTGTGACATTTCCACATCCCAAATACCTTTTAAAAAAAATGTGCGCATACACTTTCAAATCCTACGTTACTGTACGCTACTGTACGTGTGACATACTTTCAAGCATATATAACATTTAATATGAAGAAGGCGAGCAGTAAGGGAAGTGGCCGTGATGCTGATGGTGCACGCAGAGACGGCCCTGGGTGTGTTAAAACTGTGCCTGCTGTCAGAGCACAAGAAAAACAATCATCCATGTTACCTAGCTTCATGTCCTAGTTTTCAGAATGGCGCAGGACACCACTCTTGAAGTCAGATTAGTGCGACCAGGTGGACAGTTGGATTGCAGCAGATAATGCTTCCAGTCGGTTAAGCACCACCCTGTCTTCCACCAAGTCCAGTCTCAGTAGCCAAGGCCCTCACATACAACCTTTTAGAGGGTCAGCTCAACAGCAGACTCTCACCCCTAATGTTTTAGATGGTCAGCTCAGCAGCAGACCCTCGCCCACAATGTTTTAGATGGTCAGATCAGCAGGCCCTTGCTCCAAATGTTTATGACGGTCACCAGCAGGTCATCAATCATAATTTTTTAAGGGTGTGTATGATGCCCTGCTTTATGTTTAATAAAGGGTGTATTGGAGTGCGGGTTCCTTGTAATTTTTGGCAGCCCTTTCAGCATAGGCTTTATGAGTGTAGGAGTCCCATTACATGAACAATTGTACCACAATGTGAATAAGGCCCTCCTTTATGTGATATACAGGTTGTATCGGAGTGCTGTTTGCTTGTAATTTTTGGCAGCACTTGCACTTTATATACAAGTAAATATACAGGAAAGAATGTTTCCTAACAATTTTTACTCTAAAATCGATTTTATCTTTGATTTTGTGCGTATTATTGTCAGTCTGTAAAAAAGTGGCGTACTACTTGGACAACATTGTTCCCAGCAGCGACCTGGGAGTCCAAGATGCATCCAGACATCCTCCCCATGCTGTTACCGACCCATTTCGGTAGTGTTTCCATTAATTTCTGACCTTTTCCTATGAACCAGGCACCTGCCCCTCTTCAGAGTAGGGGGTTCCTGGTAGTGATGTCGCGAACATAAAATTTTCAGTTCGCGAACAGCGAACGCGAACTTCCGCAAATGTTCGCGAACTGGCGAACCGGGCGAACCGCCATAGACTTCAATAGACAGGCGAATTTTAAAACCCACAGGGACTCTTTCTGGCCACAATAGTGATGAGAAAGTTGTTTCAAGGGGTCTAACACCTGGACTGTGGCATGCCGGAGGGGGATCTATGGCAAAACTCCCATGGAAAATTACGTAGTGGACGCAGAGTCGGGTTTTAATCCATAAAGGGCATAAATCAACTAACATTCCTAAATTGTTTGGAATAACGTGCTTTAAAACATCCAGTGTGTGTATACGATCAGGTATGATGTTGTATCGATCAGGTAGTGTAAGGGTTACGCCCGCATCACAGACATTGACAGACCAAACTCCCCTTTTAATGCACCGCAAACAGTTCATTTGCACAACTGCAAACTCCCCATTTGCACAAGGTTGGATACCAAGCTAGCCACGTCCCGGTGATGTCATTGAAGGTTTCTTCCTCCACCCAGCCACGTACAACACCAAGGGTCCCCGAAAGGTCAATTGAATTGATTTTTCGAACGGGGAGATGGTTAAAAACGCTGGCTCCCTCCCTTTGTTTTTATCCACGGTCACTGCGTCTGCGCCGTGCAATTTACTGTCACACCCGATATGAGTGGTATTTTCTGTAGTACTATTCTCATCAGTTTAATCCCTCTAACGTCCCCGACTCCCCAATCTGGGGGCCATTTATTAAATAGATTTTTCGAATGGGGAGATGGTTAAAAAACGCTGGCTCCCTCCACTCTGTTTTAATCCACGGTGACTGCGTCTGCGCCGTGCAATTTACTGTCACACCCGATATGAGTGGTATTTTCTGTAGTACTATTCTCATCAGTTTAATCCTCTAACATCCCCAATCTGGGGGCCATTTATTAAATAGATTTTTCGAACGGGGAGATGGTTAAAAACGCTGGCTCCCTCCACTCTGTTTTAAACCACGGTGACTGCGTCTGCGCCGTGCAATTTACTGTCACACCCGATATGAGTGGTATTTTCTGTAGTACTATTCTCATCAGTTTAATCCTCTAACGTCCCCAATCTGGGGGCCATTTATTGAATAGATTTTTCGAACGGGAGATGGTTAAAAACCCTGGCTCCCTCCACTCTGTTTTAATCCACGGTGACTGCGTCTGCGCCGTGCAATTTACTGTCACACCCGATATGAGTGGTATTTTCTGTAGTACTATTCTCATCAGTTTAATCCCTCTAACATCCCCAATCTGGGGGCCATTTATTAAATAGATTTTTCGAACGGGGAGATGGTTAAAAACGCTGGCTCCCTCCACTCTGTTTTAAACCACGGTGACTGCGTCTGCGCCGTGCAATTTACTGTCACACCCGATATGAGTGGTATTTTCTGTAGTACTATTCTCATCAGTTTAATCCCTCTAACGTCCCCAATCTGGGTGCCATTTATTGAATAGATTTTTCGAACGGGAGATGGTTAAAAACCCTGGCTCCCTCCACTCTGTTTTAAACCACGGTGACTGCGTCTGCGCCGTGCAATTTACTGTCACACCCGATATGAGTGGTATTTTCTGTAGTACTATTCTCATCAGTTTAATCCTCTAACATCCCCAATCTGGGGGCCATTTATTGAATAGATTTTTCGAACGGGGAGATGGTTAAAAACCCTGGCTCCCTCCACTCTGTTTTAAACCACGGTGACTGCGTCTGCGCCGTGCAATTTACTGTCACACCCGATATGAGTGGTATTTTCTGTAGTACTATTCTCATCAGTTTAATCCCTCTAACGTCCCCAATCTGGGGGCCATTTATTGAATAGATTTTTCTACGGGGAGATGGTTAAAAAAAACCTGGCTCCCTCCACTCTGTTTTAAACCACGGTGACTGCGTCTGCGCCGTGCAATTTACTGTCACACCCGATATGAGTGGTATTTTCTGTAGTACTATTCTCATCAGTTTAATCCCTCTAACGTCCCCAATCTGGGGGCCATTTATTGAATAGATTTTTCGAATGGGGAGATGGTTAAAAAAAAACTGGCTCCCTCCACTCTGTTTTAAACCACGGTGACTGCGTCTGCGCCGTGCAATTTACTGTCACACCCGATATGAGTGGTATTTTCTGTAGTACTATTCTCATCAGTTTAATCCTCTAACGTCCCCAATCTGGGGGCCATTTATTGAATAGATTTTTCGAACGGGAGATGGTTAAAAACGCTGGCTCCCTCCACTCTGTTTTAAACCACGGTGACTGCGTCTGCGCCGTGCAATTTACTGTCACACCCGATATGAGTGGTATTTTCTGTAGTACTATTCTCATCAGTTTAATCTCTCTAACGTCCCCGACTCCCCAATCTGGGGGCCATTTATTAAATAGATTTTTTGAACGAGGAGATGGTTAAAAAAACGCTGGCTCCCTCCACCGATATGAGTGGTATTTTCTGTAGTATTATTCTCATCAGTTTAATCCCTGTTACGTCCCATATCAGGAATTGCCTTTTATGAAAAAAAATTTAGGCCGGGTACCTTCGACTGCCTTCACAGTGACAGACCAAACTCTCATACACTAAACTGAATTGATTTCAGGAACCGGGAGATGGAAAAAGCAGCTTGGTCGGTCCTCTTACTCCCAAATTGGGGCTCTGCGCGTGCACAGAGCAATGTGCTGTGACACCCTATATGAGTGGTGTCTTAACTAGTACTATTGCTATCAGTTTAATCCCTGTTACGGACCCTATCCGGTCGAATTGATTAACCATTGTCGAATCCCCCATTGACATCCCCCTTATAAGCTGTGTAAAGCATATTTTTTAGTTTGGTTTTGAACTGCTGCATCCTTTCCGACTTTTGGTAATTTGGTAACATTTCTGCCACTTTCTGCTTATACCGGGGGTCTAGTAGCGTGGCCACCCGATCGCTTTTGGTCTGACCATAATGAAGCAACGGCCTTATCATCTGGGGTGTGCCAACATTGCCAACACACTTATAGAGGTGATGATGATTGCTTCATTGTGATACGCAAGCCCCTTCACCACAACAAGGTAACGATCACGAAGGGGAATTGACACTTGTATGTGCCTTTTTTTTTTTGTTTGTTTTTGCAGCCACAGTGCTGCACCATAGGACAGAAAAATTAGGCATGTACACATGCCTGAAAAATAATGGCACTGTTGTAGCCGCTATTGTAGCAGCGGCCGGAAAAATTTATGTTTTCCAGGCAGAAAAGTGACTAAAACATTGCGGCTTGAACCCTAGTTGGTGGTGGAGAATTCACGAAAGTCATCCGGTATGCAGACATTAAATACAGCAGCGTGGGGACCATTTTGAGGCCAAGGCATGTAATCAGGCCTTTTGTTAGTCAAACGTATCCCCCACTGTCAGTCCCTTCGGGATCCATGCCTCATTCATCTTTATGAAGGTGAGGTAATCAACACTTTTTTGACCGAGGCGACTTCTCTTGTCAGTGACAATGCCTCCTGCTGCACTGAAGGTCCTTTCTGACAGGACACTTGAAGCAGGGCAGGCCAGAAGTTCTATCGCAAACTGGGATAGCTCAGGCCACAGGTCAAGCCTGCACACCCAGTAGTGAAGGGGTTCATTGCTCCTCAGAGTGTCGATATCTGCTGTTAAGGCGAGGTAGTCTGCTACCTGTCGGTCGAGTCGTTCTCTAAGGCTGGATCCCGAAGGGCTGTGGCGATGAGTAGGACTGAAAAGCTCCGCATGTCCTCCATCAACAACACATCTGTAAATCGTCCAGTCCTTGCCGCCGTGGTAGGAGGAGGATTACACTCACCTCTTCCCCTGTTAGATTCCCCGTTGTGCTGTGACATCCCCTTATAGGCTGTGTAAAGCATATTTTTAGTTTGGTTTTGAACTGCTGCATCCTTTCCGACTTTCGGTAATTTGGTAACATTTCTGCCACTTTCTGCTTATACCGGGGTCTAGTAGCGTGGTCACCCAGTACAGATCGTTCTCCTTTATCCTTTTTATACGTGGGTCCCTCAACAGACATGACAGCATGAAAGACCCCATTTGAACAAGGTTGGATGCAGAGCTACTCATTTCCCGTTCCTCGTCCTCACTGATGTCATTGACGGTCTGTTCTTCCCCCAGCCACGTACAACACCATGGGTCCCAGATAGGTGACAACAACGAGCACCCTGGGGTGCCTGCTGTGGTTGGTCTTCCTCCTCCTCAAAGCCGCCACATTCCTCCTCTGACTCCTCTTCCTCATACTCCTCTTCCAGCGTTGCTGCAGGTCCGGCAAGCGATGATGACAAGGCTGTTTCTGGTGGTGATGGTGACCACAACTCTTCCTCTTCACGCTCATCTACAGCCTGATCCAGAACTCTTCGCAGGGCACGCTCCAGGAAGAAAACAAATGGGATGAGGTCGCTGATGGTGCCTTCGGTGCGACTGACTAGGTTTGTCACCTCCTCAAAAGGACGCATAAGCCTACAGGCATTGCGCATGAGGGTCCAGTAACGTGGCAAAAAGATTCCCAGCTCCGCAGAGGCTGTCCTAGCACCCCGGTCATACAAATACTCGTTGATGGCTTTTTCTTGTTGGAGCAGGCGGTCGAACATTAGGAGTGTTGAATTCCAACGTGTCGGGCTGTCGCATATCAAGCGCCTCACTGGCATGTTGTTTCGCCGCTGAATATCGGAAAAGTGCGCCATGGCCGTGTAGGAACGCCTGAAATGGCCACACACCTTCCTGGCCTGCTTGAGGACGTCCTGTAAGCCTGGGTACTTAGACACAAAACTTTGTACGATGAGATTCAACACATGTGCCATGCACGGCACATGTGACAACTTGCCCAAATTTAATGCCGCCAACAGATTGCTTCCATTGTCACACACCACTTTGCCGATCTCCAGTTGGTGCGGGGTCAGCCACTGATCCACCTGTGCGCTCAGGGCGGACAGGAGTGCTGGTCCTGTGTGGCTCTCTGCTTTCAGGCAAGTCAACCCCAAGATAGCGTGACACTGTCGTATCCGGGATGTGGAATAGCCCCTGGGGAGCTGGGGGAATCAGTTGATGTGCAGCCAGACGCCGCAGCAGAAGAGGACTCAGCCGAGGAGGAAATTGAAGAGGATGGAGTAGGAGTAGAGGAGGTGGCAGTAGGTCTGCCTGCAAGTCGTGGTGGTGTCACCAACTCCGCTGCGGAGCCACGCATTCCATGCTTGTCAGCCGTCAGCAGGTTGACCCAATGCGCAGTATACGTGATATACCTGCCCTGACCGTGCTTTGCAGACCAGGTATCAGTGGTCAGATGGACCCTTGCCCCAACACTGTATGCCAGAGATGCCATGACTTCCTTTTCAATGACATGGTAGAGGTTTGGGATTGCCTTTTTTGAAAAAAAAATTCGTCCGGGTACCTTCCACTGTGGTGTCCCAATAGCGACAAATTTTTTGAAGGCCTCAGACTCTACCAGCTGGTATGGTAAAAGCTGGCGGGCTAAGAGTTCCGTCAAGCCAGCTGTCAGGCGCAAGGAAAGGGGATGACTCTGTGACATTGGCTTCTTACGTTCAAACATTTCCTTAAAAGACACCTGACTGTGGGCAATTGAGATGGAACTGCTGAAGGTGAGAGGCAGAGTGGCGGTTGGTTGAGAGGGGGCAGGGAGGACAGCAGTGGTTGACGTGGCTGAAGATGCTGGACCAGGAGGAGCATGGTGGCTTTGAGTTTGTGTGCTGCTTGTACTCATGTGTTGATCCCATAGGCGTTTGTGATGTGAGATCATGTGCCTTCGCAAAGCAGTTGTACCAAGGTGGGTGTTGGACTTCCCACGACTCAGTTTCTTTTTGCACAGGTTGCAAATGGCATTGCTTTTATCAGAGGCAGACACACAAAAAAAATGCCACACTGCTGAGCTTTGCAATGACGGCATTCTAGTGGTGGCAACAGCATGCGTTGACTGGCGTGCTGTCTGGCTGACCCCAGGTGCCGATACATGCTGTCTGACTGTGCCACTAACTCCTTGCGACGACCTCCCCCTGCTTCCAACTCGTCTCCTCATTCTCTCTGTCTCCCCTTCAGAACTTTCCCCTCTTCTTCTCTTCGAGCAGGCACCCACGTGGCATCCGTGGACACATCGTCATCATCAACCGCTTCACTTGTATCTGACACCTCAGCAAAGGAAGCAGCAGCGGGTACAACATCATCATCATCATCATCACACTGTACGTCCATGTGTGTAATCCTGCCTGACTGAGACATATCCCCGTAATCTACATCATCTGGCAACAATGGTTGCGCATCACTAATTGCATCCAACTGATGTGTAAATAACTCCTCTGACGGATCAAGTGAAGCGGCTGTGGTGGCTGTGGTGGTAGTGGTGGTGGTGGCGACGGGCAGGTGCGTGGTAACTTGAGAGCAGGTGACCGAAGCTGAGCTGGAGGAGGATGGTGCGTCAAGGTTCTTAGCGGAAGCTGTTGAAGATTGGGTGTCCTGTCTAAGCCAGTCAACTACGTCCTCTGAATTTTTCGGGTTCAGGGTACGTGGCCTCTGAAAACTGGGCATTATTCCAGGGACAGTGGAAATCACAGCACCACGACTCACGACGGCCCCTGCGGGTGGCCTGCCTCTGCCTGTCATTTTTTTAGATAAGTGGTACTACGCGTGCTAGGTACTGTGCCACCCGGTATGAGTGGTTGGCACTGGCAGTGGGCACACTACAGTCTGTGGAAGTGGGCCTGACACACACTGGCAGCAGGCAAGCAACTGAATTTAGACTACTGTCTAAAAATTAAATGCCTTATTTATCGGCAAGCTACTGTGCCACCCGGTATCAGTGGTTGGCACTGGCAGTGGGCACACTACAGTCAGTGGAAGAGGGCCTGACACACACTGGCAGCAGGCAAGCAACTGAAATTACACTAAAGTGTAAAAATTAAATGCCTTATTTATCGGCAAGCTACTGTGCCACCCGGTATGAGTGGTTGAGCACTGGCAGTGGGCACACTACAGTCAGTGGAAGAGGGCCTGACACACACTGGCAGCAGGCAAGCAACTGAATTTAGACTACTGTCTAAAAATTAAATGCCTTATTTATCGGCAAGCTACTGTGCCACCCGGTATCAGTGGTTGGCACTGGCAGTGGGCACACTACAGTCAGTGGAAGAGGGCCTGACACACACTGGCAGCAGGCAAGCAACTGAAATTACACTAAAGTGTAAAAATTAAATGCCTTATTTATCGGCAAGCTACTGTGCCACCCGGTATGAGTGGTTGGCACTGGCAGTGGGCACACTACAGTCAGTGGAAGAGGGCCTGACACACACTGGCAGCAGGCAAGCAACTGAATTTAGACTACTGTCTAAAAATTAAATGCCTTATTTATTGGCAAGCTACTGTGCCACCCGGTATCAGTGGTTGGCACTGGCAGTGGGCACACTACAGTCAGTGGAAGCGGGCCTGACACACACTGGCAGCAGGCAAGCAACTGAATTTAGACTACTGTCTAAAAATTAAATGCCTTATTTATCGGCACGCTACTGTGCCACCCGGTATCAGTGGTTGGCACTGGCAGTGGGCACACTACAGTCAGTGGAAGCGGGCCTGACACACACTGGCAGCAGGCAAGCAACTGAATTTAGACTACTGTCTAAAAATTAAATGCCTTATTTATCGGCAAGCTACTGTGCCACCCGGTATGAGTGGTTGGCACTGGCAGTGGGCACACTACAGTTCAGTGGAAGAGGGCCTGACACACACTGGCAGCAGGCAAGCAACTGAATTTAGACTACTGTCTAAAAATTAAATGCCTTATTTATCGGCAAGCTACTGTGCCACCCGGTATCAGTGGTTGGCACTGGCAGTGGGCACACTACAGTCAGTGGAAGCGGGCCTGACACACACTGGCAGCTGGCAAGCAACTGAAATTACACTAAAGTGTAAAAATTAAATGCCTTATTTATCGGCAAGCTACTGTGCCACCCGGTATCAGTGGTTGGCACTGGCAGTGCGCACACTACAGTCAGTGGAAGCGGGCCTGACACACACTGGCAGCAGGCAAGCAACTGAATTTAGACTGCTGTCTAAAAATTAAATGCCTTATTTATCGGCAAGCTACTGTGCCACCCGGTATGAGTGGTTGGCACTGGCAGTGGGCACACTACAGTCAGTGGAAGAGGGCCTGACACACACTGGCAGCAGGCAAGCAACTGAATTTAGACTACTGTCTAAAAATTAAATGCCTTATTTATCGGCAAGCTACTGTGCCACCCGGTATCAGTGGTTGGCACTGGCAGTGGGCACACTACAGTCAGTGGAAGCGGGCCTGACACACACTGGCAGCAGGCAAGCAACTGAAATTACACTAAAGTGTAAAAATTAAATGCCTTATTTATCGGCAAGCTACAGTGCCACCCGGTATGAGTGGTTGGCACTGGCAGTGGGCACACTACAGTCAGTGGAAGAGGGCCTGACACACACTGGCAGCAGGCAAGCAACTGAATTTAGACTACTGTCTAAAAATTAAATGCCTTATTTATCGGCAAGCTACTGTGCCACCCGGTATCAGTGGTTGGCACTGGCAGTGGGCACACTACAGTCAGTGGAAGCGGGCCTGACACACACTGGCAGCAGGCAAGTCAACTGAAATTACACTAAAGTGTAAAAATTAAATGCCTTATTTATCGGCAAGCTACTGTGCCACCCGGTATGAGTGGTTGGCACTGGCAGTGGGCACACTACAGTCAGTGGAAGAGGGCCTGACACACACTGGCAGCAGGCAAGCAACTGAATTTTTGACTACTGTCTAAAAATTAAATGCCTTATTTATCGGCAAGCTACTGTGCCACCCGGTATCAGTGGTTGGCACTGGCAGTGGGCACACTACAGTCAGTGGAAGCGGGCCTGACACACACTAGCAGCAGGCAAGCAGCTGAAATTACACTGAAGTGTAAAAATTAAATGCCTTTTTTATGCAAAGTCCTGTGCCAGCCGGTATGAGTGGTGGGCACTGGCAGTGGGCACACTACAGTCAGTGGAAGTCAGCCTGACACACACTGGCAGGCAACTAACCTTAGATTAAAGTGTAAAAATTAAGTGCCTATTTTTTAAGCAAAGTCCTGTGCCACTCGGGATGACAGGGGTGGGCACTGGCAGTGGGCACACTACAGTCAGTTGAAGTCGGCCTGACACACACTAGCAGCAGGCAAGCAGCTGAAATTACACTAAGGTGTAAAAATTAAATGCCTTTTTTATGCAAAGTCCTGTGCCAGCCGGTATGAGTGGTGGGCACTGGCAGTGGGCACACTACAGTCAGTGGAAGTCAGCCTGACACACACTGGCAGGCAACTAACCTTAGATTAAAGTGTAAAAATTAAGTGCCTATTTTTAAGCAATGTCCTGTGCCACTCGGGATGACAGGGGTGGGCACTGGCAGTGGGCACACTACAGTCAGTTGAAGTCGGCCTGACACACACTAGCAGCAGGCAAGCAGCTGAAATTACACTAAAGTGTAAAAATTAAATGCCTTTTAAGCAAAGTCCTGTGCCAGCCGGTATGAGTGGTGGGCACTGGCAGTGGGCACACTACAGTCAGTGGAAGTCAGCCTGACACACACTGGCAGGCAACTGACCTTAGATTAAAGTGTAAAAATTAAGTGCCTTTTTTAAGCAAAGTCCTGTGCCACACGGGATGACAGGGGTGGGCACTGGCAGTGGGCACACTACAGTCAGTTGAAGTCGGCCTGACACACACTAGCAGCAGGCAAGCAGCTGAAATTACACTAAAGTGTAAAAATTAAATGCCTTTTTATGCAAAGTCCTGTGCCAGCCGGTATGAGTGGTGGGCACTGGCAGTGGGCACACTACAGTCAGTGGAAGTCAGCCTGACACACACTGGCAGGCAACTAACCTTAGATTAAAGTGTAAAAATTAAGTGCCTATTTTTAAGCAAAGTCCTGTGCCACACGGGATGACAGGGGTGGGCACTGGCAGTGGGCACACTACAGTCAGTTGAAGTCGGCCTGACACACACTAGCAGCAGGCAAGCAGCTGAAATTACACTAAAGTGTAAAAATTAAATGCCTTTTTATGCAAAGTCCTGTGCCAGCCGGTATGAGTGGTGGGCACTGGCAGTGGGCACACTACAGTCAGTGGAAGTCAGCCTGACACACACTGGCAGGCAACTAACCTTAGATTAAAGTGTAAAAATTAAGTGCCTTTTTTTTAAGCAAAGTCCTGTGCCACACGGGATGACAGGGGTGGGCACTGGCAGTGGGCACACTACAGTCAGTTGAAGTCGGCCTGACACACACTAGCAGCAGGCAAGCAGCTGAAATTACACTAAAGTGTAAAAATTAAATGCCTTTTTATGCAAAGTCCTGTGCCAGCCGGTATGAGTGGTGGGCACTGGCAGTGGGCACACTACAGTCAGTGGAAGTCAGCCTGACACACACTGGCAGGCAACTAACCTTAGATTAAAGTGTAAAAATTAAGTGCCTTTTTTAAGCAAAGTCCTGTGCCACACGGAATGACAGGGGTGAGCACTGGCAGTGGGCACACTACAGTCTGTGGGCCTGCAGCTCCTCACACACAGGCAGGCCAAGCAACTGCAATATGTATATAAAGGAAAAAAAAAGCAGACTAATGTTGCAGCCCTAAAAGGGCTTTTTGGGGTGCTGTCAGGACGCTGTCCTTACAGCAGAGATCAGATGAGTCTTTCAGGACTGGAGTGGACACTGAATTCACTAGCCTAGCTATCGATTTCCCAATTAAATCAGCAGCAATTACACTCTCCCTCCTCTCACTAAGACTGCAGCTTCAGAATGAATCTAAAATGGATGCTGTGCAGGAGGTGGGAGGGTCTGGGAGGGAGGGTATGCTGCTGATTGGCTGGAATGTGTCTGCTGACTGTGAGGTACAGGGTCAAAGTTTGCTCAATGATGATGTATAGGGGGCGGACCGAACATCGCATGTGTTCGCCCGGCAGAGGCGAACGCGAACAAGCTATGTTCGCCGGGAACTGTTCGCCGGCGGATAGTTCGGACCATCTCTAGTTCCTGGTTTAATGCTCGGGTTCTCCCATTGACTTCCATTACCGAGCACTTGGATGCTTGATCAACACTACACATCATCCAGCGCTTGTAAGGGCTATTAAGTTCCCGTACATTCCATGAGCCTAATCTTAATACCATAGTGGTGTAAGAGAAGCTACTTTAGGCATGCATACGTCTGTTCTGGAAGAAGGCGAACACTCTCCACCCAGGAGGAGCCAAGGCATACACCATTGCAAAGGCGAAACTCTACCAAGGGTCAAAGTGAGAATACATCTGAAAGTATGAAACATAAACAACAGAAAAAGCGAAAAACGCAGTGCCCGGTTAGGAGGGCAAAAGGAAAAACAGAATGAAGGCATCCGGTAATGCCTCTCATATTCCTGTGGGGATAGCTCAACCAGTGTCACCGAGAATAGTCATACTCATCGGTTACTGCCATGATGCTTTTCCTGGGAGCGTAGAACCCTGAACGGTTCTTCTTCCTCCCCCTTTTCTCCACCAATTGCCATTCATTCTCTGCCGAGATGCGAGGGGGCAATCTAGGAACCTGGACGTCCTTCACTTGGATGTTCCAGGAGGCCAATGTAACTTTGCCTTCCTCCACTGTGCGGATCACTCTAAATGAGCCATTTCTATGTACCAGAAGTTTAATTCGGTAACCCCATCAGTATGCTATAGAATTGTCCCGTAGAGCTGAGGTGATAGGAACAAAATTGCGGCGTAATGTAAGGTAGCTGTTGAGAGGTCAGCAAACAGCTTAACCGTCTGATAAGGGGCTGGTAATTCCTCCAGCTTCCTGGCTCCAATCAAGACTCCTTGTTTTATGTGGAAAAAGTGTATCCTTGCCCTCACATCTCTCGAGTTATCTTCATACAGGTGTTTTAGTCTGGATATTCTAGGGGCTCTGTCTATAATGATGTCCTGCTCTGTGTAGGAAGGAAGGAGCAGCTTGATCAGTTTAGGATGTATTCCTGGAGCCCCACTGCTGGTACGTTTTCTGGTACAGCACGCAATTTCATATTTCATACAGTAAAATCATGTTTGATAACCTGATAGAATCGCTCTCCTTTGTGCCCAAGGGGCAGCATTTCATATCCACTTGTGCCCAGCCACGCCCCAACCGCTGTTTTCAAGCGCCGCCCAGCTCATCAATATTTACTTAGCTGGCGGCTTCTGCTGTCCCCGGCGCAGGCACTTTTTCACACATATCTGCATCAAGACACCAACGCTGTTTATGGGACACAGGCGCAGTATCATTGTGGCCACTGGGAGGTGTATCCCGTGCATGCCCAGAAGCGACAAGTGAGGCCGATGCCCATAGCTTTCTATTGGGCATGTGAAGGATCTTAAAGCGACGGGGACAGCAGAAGCCGCCCAGCGAATCAATATTCACTTCGCTGGATGGCTTCTGCTGCTTGAGAACGGCGGTTGGGGAGCGATTCTATCTGGTTATCAAACATTATTTTACTGTATTTATAAGGTGGATAGGGGGTATACTTATATGTTTTTAATACACATTAGAAGACCTATGCCTGCCTATATATAGCTAATAATGCTTATTGGGCCTGTCAGTGTCCCTTAAAGTAGGCCACTTTCTCTGAGAAGAGATCATGAGGTTGTTGTGCCGCAAACTCTCCCATCTTCAATTCCACATGGTACACTCTATTATCCAACTCATATACTGAGAACTGGAGTGGTACAATTAGCTAAGATAAATGTGCCATCATAGACTGGCTAAACGCTAGTAACATGTCTGTCAATAAGGTACCTGATGCTGGTTTGTCAGAAGTAGGGAAGTGTTAGAGTACCTCTGTCAGCAGGGGGTTGCTCTTGGATGGGGTGAATGAGATATCTGTCCCTCCTAATCTGGGTAAGTCCTGTCCGAGGCCTCTGTTTTGCCAGGCTAGTGGAGGGAGCAGTCTGTACAGCGCGTGCCGCTGTAGGAGACCGGGACCCAGAGGATGTCTCCCAGGCTTGGATAGCGGGATCTTGTCCCAGTGTAGAAGTCTGGAGAGATCGGTGAGATGAAGTGGGGCTCCGCTGCTGTAGTTCCCCAGCTCCTTTGCTGCGTGGAGAGCACAAATATGAAGAGGAGCTCGGGCTAGAGCCAGGTGCGGTGAGAGTGATGTTGCTTTCGGCCCAATCTTTGCCATACACCAAAGACAGGATCTGTTGTGTTTTTATTTTTCCAGTTCTTCTGACAGATCAGAAGAAGGCTAAACTAAACGGTGATGTCAACAAGGCCAAACAGGGACACTGCTGGCCCCATCACAGAGTGGGTAGTGTGGCAACTGCATCAGGAGTCAACATAATGTCCCAGCCAGAGAGTGATGAGGAAGGCAACAGCTAGAAGATTCAACTTAGTGGCCCAGTCACAGAGTGAGAAGGGTGACAACAGCATGAGTCAACACAGTAGCCCCGTCAGCATGCATCTAGCCATTTGCAGAAGGGGCTTGGAGGGACTCCCTGCCTCCATCTCCACTGCATACTATCATGGTGTGTCAGGGTCATCTGCCTGATCTTCCTCATAGCCCTCCATGTCCTCCTCTCCTGTCATGTGTGATGATAAACCACCCATTTCTGTATACATTGCTTATGCATGAATGTCCTCCTCCTCTGTTAGTTCAGCCCCCACAGGGCTTAGGTGGCTGTGTGATGTAGATGCCATGTCTCCTGTCCCCTGGGCAGCCAGATTTATCAACGTCTGCTTTAGGACATGAAGCAGTGGAATTCATTAATTCTGTAGACCTGGCGACTGACAAATAAAGTAACCTTCTCAAGGGGCCTGAGAAAACGGCAGGTGTCATGCATGAGCTGCCACTGGCTAACGTCGAAGTTACACAGGGGAGTGCTCCTGTCCACCTGCATCATCAAGAAATCATTCATGGCCTTCCTATGCTCATACAGTTGGTCCAAAATGTGGAGGGTGGAGTTCCAACGGGTGAAAACATTGCATATCAGGCGATGTTGGGGAGCGCTATTCTGCCTTTGACGCTCAAGGAGGGTGTGTTTTGCAGTGTAAGAGTGGCTGAAGTGCATGCACAGTTTTCTGGACATTTTCAGGATTTCTTGCAGATGGGTGGGAGACTTTAGGAACTGGTTTACAACCTGATTCTGCTTGACACAGCGCCGACAAATGTTCTTTCCGTTATCTGTGACCATGGTTCCGATCTTCAGTTGGCAAGGAGAAAGCCAGTATTCGATTTCCTCTTGAAGGATGTGGAGCAGTTCTTTCCTGATGTAACCCTGTGGACCACTCCAAATTGTGCCTACAGTGGAGGCTGGGGACAAGGTTGAGGAGCAGGAGTCATAAGAGGACATTGGTGCAGGACTCACAGCTTGAGAACGCAGAGGCAGCATTGCCGTTGCTGTTGTGGCTGGGCAGGAACCACATTTACCCAGTGGGCCATAAATGATGCCTCCGTTTTTAACATAAAATTATCACAAAGGTTTCCCCAGGCAACTTTATAGTGATGCTCCATGTGTTGATGCGGGGCCGTGGTGCCAACATTGGCACCCTGGCCACAGATTCTACACATGGCCATGCTGACGTCCTCCGGCAACTTGATGAAAAATTTGCACAGTGGCGAAAATGGCATTTTATCCACACCACTGCTTGCTGACTGTCTTCCACTGCCTCTATGAACCTGCGCTCTGCTAGTTGTTTCTGGACAGGTAGGCTCCTGAGTAGCAGATGGTCTACTTCCGGGCATGTTTGGCTCTAGATCTCACATCACTGCCATCCTGCTGACTCACGGCCATGCTACCACCCTGCTCGCACAGTCACTGTCTCATGCGCAAGAGCCAACCTCATCACCTGATGATGATGATGATGATGATGAAGCCCCCTCTTCTCCCAGCTCCAGCGTGCGATCGGCTACCTCATCATCCACTACTGTCTGCACGTCTCTGATATTACCTTCACCAGTCTTACGGTCGCGTGCCTGACCACTCACAACACCTTCTCCCACGCAACTCTCATCGCTGCTACTTGCCTGCCTATGGAAGGAAGCAGCAGATATCTCCTCCAAATCTTGGCTGGGCAGTAGCTGCTGACTGTCCTCAATAAGTTTGTCCCCGCTGAAAAGCGGAGCTGAGCAGACAGCATATAATACTTCCCGAGCAGAAGGAACAGAAAATGAAAGAGGCAGGTTCAGGACAGGTGGGTGCACAGAGCTGGTTCCTGGACCCTGCCAACTAAATGTGGTGTCAGAGGAACCCACCGACTCCTGGCTGGGGGTGTCTGATGTCAGTTGAGGTAAAGTTAAAGACCGAGTCAACTATTCAAGGACAGCTGGATTGTTGGACAAAACATGACCGCTGGATGACACTGGCAGCTCTGGCCTGTTGCTGCGATCTATTAACCAAGTGTTACACTTTTCTATTAGTCCCTGCACCCTATGCTCACCCTATCTCCCTACACTATCTCTGTGCTGTCCCTGAACTGTTCCAAACTAATTTTTTGCAAATAAAGTCAACTTTAATTTGTTCAACACCAATAATAATAATAATAATAATAATAATAATAATAATAATAACATAATATATCGATGAAGCAGTTTTAAAAAAAAAAAAATTCAAATCTTTTTCAAGTGGCTCCTAAGGAGTTCCTATATTAGGCATTTATGACACATCCAGAGAATAGGCTATAGATGTCTGATAGATGTGGGGCTGCACTTATCTCTAGAACAAAGCCCCTCTAACTCTCTTACACCTGAATGTGGCAACCAGGTGAGCTATGAACTATGAAAACAGCCAAATAGACTGTCCATGCTTCTCAAGTTTATGACAGCATAGCACAGTGAGCTGTGTAATTCATGTAACTCACAATTTACAGAATAAGGGTTGGGGAGGGGTGTCCTGAGATTAAAATACCACTTTAAGCTATATATGGTACTCTCAACATTACAGCTTATTGAGCATAAATGGAATGTGATCAAATATCAGTTTGTTAGTGACAGATTAAATCCAGAGAATATGTGGTATATGTTGAAAAGGATGATGATGAGGAACAGCTGCTGCATTACTGAGGAATAAATGAAACTTTCCTGGGATCAAACATTATTATATGTCAAAGCTAAAATGCATTAGTATGTCAGGATCATCAAAAGGGATAAATGTTTAGCAGCTGTCCCAACCCACCAGAATACAGATTGAATTATTCATTGGCTGGACAAAACAAGCTAGAACATCAGCATATTCCTTTTTAGTTTAGCTTTTTAAAGCATAACACAGCTATTGATTCAGCCTTTTCTCACATTTTGAATAGAACACATGAGCAGATATTTGTTTAATCTCCTTTTTCCCTCCAATAAGTTGATGCATTAAAAGGAAAAACTATATTAAATGCTATGGCCTACTTGTATCAAACAGGGATAAATGCTATATTAAAGGGGTTGTCCGGGCTTTTACTATTGATGGCTAGTGATGAACAAACCTGTGGATGTTTGGGTTGGATGGGTTTCGGCCGAACTTTGGTTCAAAGTTCGGTTCGGGGACCCAAACTTGACCCCGAATCCCGTAGAAGTCAATGGGGACCCGAACTTTGGTGCTGAAATTTTTTTCTAAAATAGTCATAGAGAAGGCTAGAGGGCTGCAAAATTAAGAAAAATGGGGGTAAGAGCAGGACAATTGCCCTGAAAAATGTGGATAGGGAAATGACTTAAAATAACATAAAATACATAAAAATTTAAAATAATAATCTTGAACCAGGAGGGAGTGGTCCAAGTGGACTAGGAATTTGAGGAGGTGGTGGATGTGCTGGTGTACGTGGAAGAGGCTGAGGAGGTAGAGGAGGTGGCCAACACTGTTAATTTTTTTTAATTACTTTGTTTTTTATTTGTCTGTTAATTCTGTGTGCGACCTATAGCCATTTTTGGGGTGCGGCCATTACACTTCTCTACTCTGACATTATAACAAATAATAATCTTGAACTAGGAGGTGGAGGTCCGATTGGAGGACATGGCAGTGTAGGCATTTGGGTGCCACCCTGCTGTGAACGTGGTTCTTCCTTATCATCCTCCAAAACTGTGCCCTGACTACACAGTTGTGTACCTGGACCCGGGCTGCCATCAGAAATTTTGGGGCCCCTTACACAGCTCAAGGCCTGGGCCCCCGCTCCAACACTGCCCCAGTGGCGGATCCAGAGCCTGGTATTTGGAGGGGCACTTCCCCCAAGAATAGGAGATCATGGGGCCCCTGTGTCCCGGTCCACCTTCAAGCCACACCCACACACAGCCCCACCCATATATCGTGCCCATACCTCTTACATCCAAGGACGTCTCCCACACGGCCCTCCACTATGTAGTTCGCCCGCCACATTGCCCCCCACTGAGTAATTTGCCTCCCCAAGTTAATTTTGCCCCCACACAAGTTAATTTTTCCCCCAGACAGCCCTGCATTATGTAATTTGCCCCCACACGGTCCTCCATTATGTAGTTTGCCCTTCACACTGACCCCCCACTGACTAATTTGCCCCCCCTCACAAGTTAATTTTGCCCCAGACAGCCCTGCATTATGCAAGTTGCCCCCACTAAGTAAATTGCCTCCACACTAAGTAATTTTGCCCCCACACGGCCCTCCATGTAGTTTGCCCGCCACACTGTTCTCCCACTAAGTAATTTGCCCCCACACAAGTTAATTTTCACCCCAGACAGCCCTCCATTATTGCTCCCCCCCTCCCCCCGTACTTGTGTCGCTGATTCCGGCCAGCTTGCTCCCCAGCACCGGCTGGAGGTACCCTTTCCTTGAATCCAGTCTCTGTGCATGGGCGTCCGCAGAAATTTTTCCAGAGGGGGGGCATAATTTTATTGACATCCATGCTCTGCTTGTTTCTGAGCATGTAATGAAGGGCAGGGGAGACGTGATGGAAAATCTTAAATGTATATTAGAAGTGCCATAACAGGAACATATTGAAAATATTTATTTTTTGTGAACAACAGAAAACTGGTCAATTAAATAAAGGCTTTGGATCCGGGGGTTGGGCCAAGAGTAGATGGATGGGGCGTGAATTAATATAAATTAAAATTTCATAACATTAAAGGTTTAGTTTATTTCAAGATAGAAAAGCATAAAAAGACGCACCTAGGTTTTTGAGAAGAAAAATAAGAAAAAAATTATTTTTAACCATAAGGTGAGCATTTGGTGGGATTTGAACTAATGGTGGCCTGTGGATGGCACTGTTTTGGGGGGGATCTGTGGATAGCACTGTTTTTCGGGGGATCTGTGGATGGCACTGTTTTGTTTTTTGGGGGAATCTGTGGATGGCACTGTTTTGGAGGGGATCTGTGGATGACACTGTTTTTGGGGGATCTGTGGATGGCACTGTTTTTGGGGGATCTGTGGATGGCACTGTTTTGGGGGATCTGTGGATGGCACTGTTTTGGGGGATCTGTGGATGGCACTGTTTTGGGGGTCTGTGGATGGCACTGTTTTGGGTGGTCTGTGGATGGCACTGTTTTGGGTGGGGATCTGTGGATGGCACTGTTTTGGGTGGGGATCTGTGGATGGCACTGTTTTAGGTGAGGATCTGTGGATGGCACTGTTTTGGGTGGGGATCTGTGGATGGCACTGTTTTGGGGGATCTGTGGATGGCACTGTTTTTTGGGGGTTCTGTGGGTGGCACTGTTTTTTTGGGGGATCTGTGAATGGCACTGTTGTATTTTTTTGGGGGATCTGTGGTTTGCACTGTTTTGGGGAGGGATCTGTGGATGGCACTGTTTTGGGTGGGGATCTGTGGATGGCACTGTTTTTGGGGGATCTGTGGATGGCACTGTTTTTTTGGGGGATCTGTGGATGGCACTGTTTTGGGGGATCTGTGGATGGCACTGTTGTGAGGGGATCTGTGGATGGCACTGTTGTGGAGGGATCTGTGGATGGCACTGTTTTGGGTGGGGATCTGTAGATGGCACTGTTTTGGGTGGGGATCTGTGGATGGCACTGTTTTGGGTGGGGATCTGTGGATGGCACTGTTGTGGGGGGATCTGTCGATGGCACTGTATTGGGTGGGGATCTGTCGATGGCACTGTTTTGGAGGGATCGGATCTGTGGATGGCACTGTTTTTGGGGTGGATCTGTGGATGGCACTGTTGTGGGGGATCTGTGGATGGCACTGTTGTGGGTGGGATCTGTGGATGGCACTGTTGTGGGGGATCTGTGGATGGCACTGTTGTGGGGAGATCTGTGGATGGCACTGTTGTGGGGGGATCTGTGGATGGCACTGTTGTGGGGGGATACGTGGATGGCACTGTTGTGGGGGATCTGTGGATGACACATATATAGCACGCAGGGACAGACAGACAGAGACACACACACACACACACTTGCAACCTTACCACCACTGGCATGATCTGCCACATGGCATCAAAGCACCCGTTAGGGTGGTATCTGTGGATGGCACTGTTTTGGTGGGGGGATCTGTGGATGGCACTGTTTTGGGGGAATCTATGGATGGCACTGTTTTGGGGGATCTGTGGATGGCACAGTTTTTGGGGGATCTGTGGATGGCACTGTTTTGGGGGATCTGTGGATGGCACTGTTGTGGGAGGATCTGTGGATGGCACTGTTGTGAGGGGATCTGTGGATGGCACTGTTGTGGGGGGATCTGTGGATGGCACTGTTGTGGGGAGATCTGTGGATGGCACTGTTGTGGGGAGATCTGTGGATGGCACTGTTTTGAGGGAGCTATAGATGGCACTGTTTTGGGTGGGGATCTGTGGATGGCACTGTTTTGGGTGGGGATCTGTGGATGGCACTGTTGTGGGGGGGGACCGGATCTGTGGATGGCACTGTTTTTGGGGGTGGATCTGTGGATGGCACTGTTGTGGGGGGATCTGTGGATGGCACTGTTGTGGGTGGGATCTGTGGATGGCACTGTTGTGGGGGATCTGTGGATGGCACTGTTGTGGGGAGATCTGTGGATGGCACTGTTGTGGGGGGATCTGTGGATGGCACTGTTGTGGGGGATCTGTGGATGGCACTGTTGTGGGGGATCTGTGGATGACACATATATGGCACGCAGGGACAGACAGACAGAGACACACACACACACACACTTGCAACCTTACCACCACTGGCATGATCTGCCACATGGCATCAAAGCACCCGTTAGGGTGGTATCTGTGGATGGCACTGTTGTGGGGAGGGATCTGTGGATGGCACTGTTTTGGTGGGGGATCTGTGGATGGCACTGTTTTGGGGGATCTGTGGATGGCACTGTTTTGGGTGGGGATCTGTGGATGGCACTGTTTTTTGGGGGAGATCTGTGGATGGCACTGTTTTGGGGGGGATCTGTGGATGGCACTGTTGTGGGGGGGATCTGTGGATGGCACTGTTGTGGGGGGGGATCTGTGGATGGCACTGTTTTGGGGGGGATCTGTGGATGGCACTGTTGTGGGGGGGATCTGTGAATGGCACTGGTGTGGGGGGGATCTGTGGATGGCACTGTTGTGGGGGATCTGTGGATGGCACTGTTGTGGGGGATCTGTGGATGACACATATATGGCAAGCAGGGACAGACAGACAGAGACACACACACACACACACACTTGCAACCTTACCACCACTGGCATGATCTGCCACATGGCATCAAAGCACCCGTTAGGGTGGTATCTGTGGATGGCACTGTTGTGGGGGGAGGGATCTGTGGATGGTACTGTTTTGGTGGGGGGATCTGTGGATGGCACTGTTTTGGGGGGGGGATCTATGGATGGCACTGTTTTGGGTGGGGATCTGTGGATGGCACTGTTTTGGGTGGGGATCTGTCGATGGCACTGTTGTGGGGGGGATCTGTGGATGGCACTGTTTTTTTGGGGGATCTGTGGATGGCACTGTTTTGGGGGGATCTGTGGATGGCACTGTTGTGGGGAGGATCTGTGGATGGCACTGTTGTAGGGGGGATCTGTGGATGGCACTGTTGTGGGGGGATCTGTGGATGGCACTGTTTTGGGTGGGGATCTGTAGATGGCACTGTTTTGGGTGGGGATCTGTGGATGGCACTGTTTTGGGTGGGGATCTGTGGATGGCACTGTTGTGGGGGGGATCTGTCGATGGCACTGTATTGGGTGGGGATCTGTCGATGGCACTGTTTTGGGGGGGGGGATCGGATCTGTGGATGGCACTGTTTTTGGGGGTGGATCTGTGGATGGCACTGTTGTGGGGGGATCTGTGGATGGCACTGTTGTGGGTGGGATCTGTGGATGGCACTGTTGTGGGGGGATCTGTGGATGGCACTGTTGTGGGGAGATCTGTGGATGGCACTGTTGTGGGGGGGGATCTGTGGATGGCACTGTTGTGGGGGATCTGTGGATGGCACTGTTGTGGGGGATCTGTGGATGACACATATATAGCACGCAGGGACAGACAGACAGACACACACACACACACTTGCAACCTTACCACCACTGGCATGATCTGCCACATGGCATCAAAGCACCCGTTAGGGTGGTATCTGTGGATGGCACTGTTGTGGGGGGATCTGTGGATGGCACTGTTTTGAGGGGGATCTGTGGATAGGCACTGTTTTGGGGAGGATCTGTGGATGGCACTGTTTTGGGGGATCTGTGGATGGCACTGTTTTGGGGGGATCTGTGGATGGCACTGTTGTGGGGGATCTGTGGATAGCACTGTTGTGGGGAGATCTGTGGATGGCACTGTTGTGAGGGATCTGTGGATGGCACTGTTGTGGGGAGATCTGTGGATAGCACTGTTGTGAGAGATCTGTGGATGGCACTATTGTGGAGAGATCTGTGGATAGCACTGTTGTGAGTGGAGATCTGTAGATGGCACTGTTATAGTGTGGAGAGATCTGTGGATGGCACTGTTGTGGACGGGAGATCTGTGGATGGCACTGTTTTGGAGGGATCTGTGGATGGCACTGTTGTGGGAGGATCTGTGGATGGCACTGTTTGTGGGTGGATCTGTGAGGATCTGTGGATGGCACTGTTGTGGGGAGATCTGTGGATGGCACTGTTGTGGGAGGGATCTGTGGATGGCACTGTTGTGGGGGATCTGTGGATGGCACTGTTGTGGGGGATCTGTGGATGGCACTGTTATGAGGGATCTGTGGATGGCACTGTTGTAGAGGACTAGATAGACTGTTATGAGACTGTGACATACACTGTTACTGCAGGATCTGTGGATCGCACTGTGCATGAGGGGATCTGTGGATCAGCACTGTTGTGGGAGATCTGTGGATAGCACTGTTGTAGGGGGATCTGTGGATGGCACTGTTGTGGAGAGGATCTGTGGATGGCACTGTTTTAGGGGATCTGTGGATGGCACTGTTGTGGGAGATCTGTGGATAGCACTGTTGTAGGGGAGATCTGTGGATGGCACTGTTGTGAGAGATCTGTGGATGCACTGTTGTGGGAGATCTGTGGATGGCACTGTTGTGGGGGATCTGTGGATGGCACTGTTGTAGAGGATCTGTGGATGGCACTGTTGTGGGGGATCTGTGGATGGCACTGGTGTGGGGGATCTGTGGATGGCACTGTTGTGGGGGATCTGTGGATGGCACTGTTGTGGGGGATCTGTGGATGGCACATATATGGCACGCAGGGACAGACAGACAGAGACACACACACACAGACACACTTGCAACCTTACCACCACTGGCATGATCTGCCACATGGCATCAAAGCACCCGTTAGGGTGGTATCTGTGGATGGCACTGTTGTGGGGGGAGGGATCTGTGGATGGCACTGTTTTGGTGGGGGGATCTGTGGATGGCACTGTTTTGGGGGGATCTATGGATGGCACTGTTTTGGGTGGGGATCTGTGGATGGCACTGTTTTGGGTGGGGATCTGTCGATGGCACTGTTGTGGGGGATCTGTCGATGGCACTGTTTTTGGGGGATCTGTGGATGGCACTGTTTTTGGGGGATCTGTGGATGGCACTGTTGTGGGGGATCTGTGGATGGCACTGTTGTGGGGAGGATCTGTGGATGGCACTGTTGTGGGGGATCTGTGGATGGCACTGTTGTGGGGGGATCTGTGGATGGCACTGTTTTGGGTGGGGATCTGTGGATGGCACTGTTTGGGTGGGGATCTGTGGATGGCACTGTTTGGGTGGGGATCTGTGGATGGCACTGTTGTGGGAGGATCTGTCGGATGGCACTGTTTTGGGTGGGGATCTGTCGATGGCACTGTTGTGGGGGGATCTGTGGATGGCACTGTTGTGGGTGGGATCTGTGGATGGCACTGTTGTGGGTGGGATCTGTGGATGGCACTGTTGTGGGGGGATCTGTGGATGGCACTGTTGTGGGGAGATCTGTGGATGGCACTGTTGTGGGGGGATCTGTGGATGGCACTGTTGTGGGGGATCTGTGGATGGCACTGTTGTGGGGATCTGTGGATGACACATATATAGCACGCAGGGACAGACAGACAGAGACACACACACACACACTTGCAACCTTACCACCACTGGCATGATCTGCCACATGGCATCAAAGCACCCGTTAGGGTGGTATCTGTGGATGGCACTGTTGTGGGGAGGATCTGTGGATGGCACTGTTTTGGTGGGGATCTGTGGATGGCACTGTTTTGGGGGGATCTGTGGATGGCACTGTTTTGGGTGGGGATCTGTGGATGGCACTGTTTTGGGTGGGGATCTGTCGATGGCACTGTTTTGGGGGATCTGTCGATGGCACTGTTTTGGGGGATCTGTGGATGGCACTGTTTTTAGGGGGATCTGTGGATGGCACTGTTTTGGGGGGATCTGTGGATGGCACTGTTGTGGGGAGGATCTGTGGATGGCACTGTTGTGAGGGGATCTGTGGATGGCACTGTTGTGGGGGGATCTGTGGATGGCACTGTTTTGGGTGGGGATCTGTAGATGGCACTGTTTTGGGTGGGGATCTGTGGATGGCACTGTTTTGGGTGGGGATCTGTGGATGGCACTGTTGTGGGAGGATCTGTGGATGGCACTGTTTGTGGGTGGGGATCTGTGGATGGCACTGTTGTGGGGAGATCTGTGGATGGCACTGTTGTGGGTGGGATCTGTGGATGGCACTGTTGTGGGGGATCTGTGGATGGCACTGTTGTGGGGGATCTGTGGATGACACATATATAGCACGCAGGGACAGACAGACAGAGACACACACACACACACTTGCAACCTTACCACCACTGGCATGATCTGCCACATGGCATCAAAGCACCCGTTAGGGTGGTATCTGTGGATGGCACTGTTGTGGGGGGAGGGATCTGTGGATGGCACTGTTTTGGGGGGGATCTGTGGATGGCACTGTTTTGGGTGGGGGATCTGTGGATGGCACTGTTTTGGGTGGGGATCTGTGGATGGCACTGTTTTGGGTGGGGATCTGTCGATGGCACTGTTTTGGGGGGGGGGTCTGTGGATGGCACTGTTTTTTTGGGGGGGATCTGTGGATGGCACTGTTTTGGGGGGGATCTGTGGATGGCACTGTTGTGGGGGGGATCTGTGGATGGCACTGTTGTGGGAGGGGATCTGTGGATGGCACTGTTGTGGGGGGGATCTGTGAATGGCACTGGTGTGGGGGGATCTGTGGATGGCACTGGTGTGGGGGGATCTGTGGATGGCACTGTTGTGGGGGGATCTGTCGATGGCACTGTTTTCGGTGGGGATCTGTGGATGGCTCGAACCCGTGTGGCCCACAATAAGTATCTGTGGGTCACACCACTGCCTTCTCTTTCTCCCCTGTGTTATAAGCTAGGCTGGCCAATCCTCTGTCCTAACGCAGGCCTGGATGACTCCCGCCCTGCAGCTGGGCCTTCGCAAGCACCATCAGCTAGCACACCCACTTCTGTGTCCAAGCACAGCGTACAGATGTCCTTCCTTACCCAAGGCCATTGAACGTAAGCGTAAAATACCTAGCCACCCACCCACAGGCCATAGCAGTAAATGCACACTTTTCACAATTTCTGGCCATGGAAATGTTGCCATTTAGGCCTTTGGACACTGAGGCTTTCCTCAGCCTCTTGGTGGCGGCTGTCCTTTTTTACTCAGTCCCCAGCCACCAATATTTTTCTCTGTGTGCCGTCCCAGCATTACACCGTCAATTGTATTAAGTAACATTACCCATGCCCTGACCAACGCAGTTATTGTCAAGGTCCACTTAACGACAGACACATGGACAAGCGCTTTTGGCCAGGGATGATACATTTCTGTGGCGACACACTGGGTGAACCTTGTGGAAGCCGGTAGCAATTCGTACGCTGGGATGGCACAGGTGCTACCGACGCCAAGGATTGAGGGCCCTTCTTCCATAGGATTTCTGCCACCACCTTCATTAGTGGCTGCAACCCCCCCCCCCCCCACACACCCTCACACACACACCTTCTCCTCCTCCCCCTTCACCTCCTCCTACACTGCAAACTCATAATTCTCATGCAGCAGCAGCAGTCAACCATTAGCTGGAAGCAATGTGGGGAAGCGGCAACAAGCCGTCCTGAAACTCATTTGCTTGGGTGACAAGCAGAGCCTGTGGCAGGGTATAAGGGACCAGGTTGGTTGTGCATGATAATGGCCATAACTTGTTGGCAGCTTTGTAGCTCGGCAAGCTCACAGACATGGCAATCATACAGCATATATCTACCATGCACAGCAAACATTCCAAACTTATACATTAATATATATAAAAACATAACACACGAGAGTGGGGTTAAACTAATGGCATGGTCTGTTTAAGAACTCATAAATAACCAAGTAACCATAACCAATTTTACAGCGTAGTCATAAACTCAAACTTAAACAATAACAACTCAAACACTGGAACATAACAGGGCCAGCCCTCAGGCAAGCACGGCCCTTCCTGGGCAGAATGACAACTCTGCCCAGTGACCACAGCAAAACATGGGGAAATTGTCCCTCAAAAACCTGTCCTAATAATATAATCTTAATCACTGGGCAGAAAACAACCTCTGCCCAGTGAAGAAAGCAAACTTTTAAATGGGACAAATGCTGATATGGCCATGTGAATCCCTCCTTAATGTCCGGGATCCGGCCAGAACATGCCTAGCACACGTGTTCTCAACTTTCTCCAAAGGGTGCGCCGTGTGTGTGCCTATTTCTGAAAGTCATCTACAGCTGCCGATGGTCTGGCAACGCTGCTGAGCACGCGCTGGAATTCCACATTACACATGTTGGCCATGCTTTGTGAGCAGCAGAAGGCAGTAATGGAATACCAGATGGTGAGTGGCGATGGCGCTATTATCAGCCTAACCATCCCATTTCTGTGTCTACTTAAGTGCTGGCTGCTAACAATGAAGGTGGACGCTTTACACGTGATAGAGGTAGAACTAGGGAGAACACATTACACAGGGTGATAGCCAGACCAACCTCAGTTCGTCTTTTCAGTGTGAATTTGATGATGATGATGATGATGAGGAGGAGCAAGAGACGGTTGGTTGCCTCCGCTACAGAGGGTAGTAACCATAGCAGGTTTATTACACCTATTCAGCATAGATGGGCAGGAGAGAAGGAAGAGGATAAGGAGATTGACAGTCATCCTCCTGATGAGGACAGCAAAGTCTATTCTGTTGGGACTCTGACACTCATGGCTGGCTTTATGTTATGCTGCCTTTCCTGTGACCCTTGCATTCTACGCATTTTGCACAACAGCGATTACTGGTTGTTCAGTTCACCCTTCTCGACCCCCGCTACAAAGACAACTTCTCATCTCTTATTCCTGTGGTGGAGAGGACCAGCAAAATGGTGCAATACCAGAAGGTCCTTCTTGAAAAATTGTTCCATAAATTTCCATCTGACAACACTGGCGGCAAAGTACGTAGTTCCTTGGGCAATCCAGGAGGGGAGATGAGGGGAACACACAGCAGTTCCAACAGAGGCAGGACAACACTCTCCAAGGTCTGGGACAGTTTCATGACACCCCGCAAGCACCCTCACCCTGCGCGGCCTAGTGTTACAAGGATGGAAAAAATTTGGAAGATGGTGAAGGAGTACAAAGCAGACAGTGTCAGCGTCCTTAGTGAACCCTCTGTGCCTTACAACTACTGGGTGTCCAAGCTGGATACGTGGCACAAACTGGCACTCTACAGCTATAGCTAAATTATAAGGAACATGGAAGATATAGTATTCAGGGTAAATGACCATGTGGGCACTTTGCGATAAATAAGTGGGTTTTGGGGTTATTTCACCACAAAGTCTCTAAAAGGTTCGCCATCGCCATTACTGTTTTAGAGGGTTAGCACACCTGGAGGCCCTCAGCTGCATTCTTTTACTAAGTTTCATTGCACCCAGGGCCACGGCCTTTGTGTGCATTATCAGCATCACGCACACTTACCGGTCCCTTTAGTGCTTGCCTTCTTTTTTATATTAATGGTTTTGTCACTAGATGTGGCGCAGATTGTTTTACTGTCTGCTAAAGACACAGTTTTTGGATGCAGGACAGTATATGTCACAGAAACCCACAGAATATGGACACTATTTTAGGTGAAGATTATTAGAATTTGTAATACAGACACTGTTTGCAGATGTTCTACACTATTGGTTACATAACACCACAGATTATGGACCCTAGATGTGGCTCAGATTATTGGAATTTGTAATACAGACACTGTTTGCAGATGTTTTACACTATTGGTTACAGAACACCACAGATTATGGAAACTAGATGTGGCCCAGATAATTAAAGATACAGTCTGCGGATGATGTACAGTATATGTCACTAATAGGTGTAAAATAAAAATATGTTGCTGCTGTCAAACACACACAGTAGTCCTTAAAAAGGATTTTGGGGTCTATGAAAAGCTTTTGGTAGTAAAAACAGCAAATGTCTCTCCCTGCACTATCTGTCCTTCTGCAGCAGGTAAATAGATTGCTGCTCTAAAACACACACACAGTAGTCCTAAAACGACTTTTGGGTCTTGGAAAAGCTTTCATTGAATAAAAACTGTGAAAATTGCTCCCTACACTGTCTTTCCCTTCCTAAGCTCTGCTTTCCCTACGTCTGAGCTGAACATGCGTCATCGGGTGCTATATATCACCCGATGACGCGTTCTGGCCAGCCAATCACTGTAATGCCAGCAGCCAACATGGCTACTGGCATTACAGTGAGGGCAGTACTTACCTGCACCTTTATTGGCTGCTTAAAACCTGCAAAACGTGTGGGGCAGAGAATCTAGCATTGAGCTCGAGCACATGCGGTACTCGGTCAAGTACAGCCATGTGCCGAGCATAGCGATGCTCAAGCCGAACAGATATTCGGCCGAGCATGCTCGCCCATCACTATACAATAGTGATCACAGATATTAACTAGTCTACATAATAGAAAACTTACTCACCCAGAGGTCCCATCAAGGCCACTTAAGTAGAGATGTCGCGAACATAAAATTTTCCTTCAATAGGCAGGCAAATTTTAAAACCCACAGGGACTCTTTATGGCCATAATAGTGATGGAAAAATTGTTTCAAGGGGACTAACACCTGGACTGTGGCATGCCGGAGGGGGATCCATGGCAAAACTCCCATGGAAAATTACGTAGTTGATGCACAGTCGGGTTTTAATCCATAAAGGGCATAAATCACCTAACATTCCTAATTTGTTTGGAATAACATGCTTTAAAACATCCAGTGTGTGTATACGATCAGGTATGATGTTGTATCGATCAAGTAGTGTAAGGGTTACGCCCGCTTCACAGTGACAGACCAAACTCCCCGTTTAACACACCGCAAACAACCGCAAAGAGTTGTCAATAGTTGACACACTCAGGACATAAATTTTATTACTCTCTGCGTCAATCTTGGTGTAGTAATGACTGTGCTAGTGCGCACGTTCGGGAGATTGCAGGCAATGACGGTTTTTCAAAGCCTATGGTCGTGCTGAGGTAGTTCAGTGACAGTTAAGTGACCCAGAAAACAATGATTCTGCAGTGTGGGCCCATTGTTGGCCTAGTAGGCTTTAATGATCACCTTAGATGATCAGAAAGAAAATTAATGTTTTTTCTATGAAAAATTATCCAGCCGATCGCTTTTGGTCTGTTCACTATGAAGCAACAACCTTATCATCTGGGGTGTGCCAACATTGCCAACACACTCATAGAGGTGATTGCTTCATTGTGATACGCAAGCCCCTTCACCACAACAAAATAACGATCACGAAGGGGAATTGACATATGTATGTACCTTTTTTTTGTTTTGTTTTTGCAGCCACAGTGCAGCACCAGAGGCCCAAAAAATTAGGCATTTACACATGCATGAAAAATTAGGTATTGTTGCAGCCAGTTGATGTTTTCCAGGCAGAAAGTGTACTAAAACAATGCGGCTTAAACCCTAGTTGGTGGCGGAGAAGTCACGCAAGTCATCCGGCATGCAGAGATTAAATAGAGCAGCGTGGGGACCATTTTTAGCCCAAGGCATCTCATCAGGCCTTTTTAAGTCATATGCATCCCCCACCGTCAGTCCCTTCGGGTTACCTGCCTCATTCATCTTAATAAAGGTGAGGTAATCTAGACTTTTTTGATCTAGGCGACTTCTCTTGTCAGTGACAATACCTCCTGCTGCGCTGAAGGTCCTTTCTGACAGGACACTTGAAGCGGGGCAGGCCAGAAGTTCTATCACAAATTGGGATAGCTCAGACCACAGGTCAAGCCTGCACACCCAGTAGTCAAGGGGTTCATCGCTCCTCAGAGTGTCGATATCTGCAGTTAAGGCGAGGTAGTCTGCAACCTGTCGGTCGAGTCATTCTCTGAGGGTGGACCTCGAAGGGCTGTGACGATGCGTAGGACTTAACAAGCTCCGCATGTACTCAATCAACAACACGTCTGTAAAGTGTCCTGTCCTTCCCGGCGTGGTCGTGGTAGGAGGAGGATTACTTTACCTCTTCCCCTGTTAGATTCCCATTGTGCTGTGCCATCACCTGTATACGCTGTGTAAAGCATCCTTTCCGACTTCGGTAACATTTCTGCCACTTTCTGCTTATACCTGGGGTCTAGTAGCGTGGCCACCCAGTACAGGTCGTTCTCCTTTAGCCTTTTTATACGAGGGTCCCTCAACAGGCATGACAGGATAAAAGACCCCATTTGCACAAGGTTGGATGCCGAGTTACTCATGTCCCGTTTCTCGTCCTTAAAGATCTCATTGAAGGTCTGTTATTCCCCCCAGCCACGTACAACACCACGCATGAGCGTACAGGCATTGCGCATGAGGGTCCAGTAATGTGGCAAAAAAATACCCAGCTCCGTAGAGGCTGTCCGAGCACCCCCGTCATACAAATACTCGTTGACGGCTTTTTCTCATTGGAGCAGGCGGTCGAACATTAGGAGTGTTAAATTCCAACGTGTCGGGCTGTCGCTAGTGATGTCGCGAACATAAAATTTTCCGTTCGCGAGCAGCAAACGCGAACTTCCGCAAATGTTTGCGAACGGGGCGAACCGCCATAGACTTCAATTGGCAGGCGAATTTTAAAACCCACAGGGACTCTTTTTGGCCACAATAGTGATGGGAAAGTTGTTTCAAGGGGTCTAACACCTGGACTGTGGCATGCCGGAGGGGGATCTATGGCAAAACTCCCATGGAAAATTACGTAGTGGACGCAGAGTCGGGTTTTATTCCATAAAGGGCAAAAATCAACTAACATTCCTAAATTGTTTGGAATAACATGCTTTAAAACATCCAGTGGGTGTATACGATCAGGTATGATGTTATATCGATCAGGTAGTGTAAGGGTTACGCCCACTTCACAGACATTGACAGACCAAACTCCCCTTTTAATGCACCGCAAACAACCGCAAACAGTTCATTTGTACAACCGCAAACTCCCCATTTGCACAAGGTTGGATACCAAGCTAGCCACGTCCCGGTGATGTAATTGAAGGTTTCTTCCTCCACCCAGCCACGTACAACATCAAGGGTCCCCGAAAGGTGAATTGAATAGATTTTTCGAACGGGGAGATGGTTAAAAAAACGCTGGCTCCCTCCCCTTTGTTTTTATCCACGGTCACTGCGTCTGCGCCGTGCAATTTACTGTCACACCCGATATGAGTGGTATTTTCTGTAGTACTATTCTCATCAGTTTAATTCCTCTAACGTCCCCAATCTGGGGGCCATTTATTGAATAGATTTTTCGAACGGGGAGATGGTTAAAAAAACTATTCTCATCAGTTTAATCCCTGTTACATCCCATATCAGGGATTGCCTTTTGTGAAAAAAAATTTAGGCCATGTACCTTCGATTGCCTTCACAGTGACAGACCAAACTCTCATACACCAAACTGAATTAATTTCAGGAACCGGGAGATGGAAAAAGCAGCTTGGTCGGTCCTCTTACTCCCAAATTGGGGCACTGCGCGTGCACAGAGCAATGTTCTGTGACACCCTATATGAGTGGTGTCTTAACTAGTACTATTCCTATCAGCGGCGGGCGGGTGCGTGGTAACTTGAGAGCAGGTGACCGAAGCTGAGCTGGAGGAGGATGGTGCATCAAGGTTCTTGGCGGAAGCTGTTGAAGATTGGGTGTCCTGTGTAAGCCAGTCAACTATGTCCTCAGAATTTTTCGGGTTCAGGGTACGTGGCCTCTGAATACTAGGCATTATTCCAGGGACATTGGAAATCACATCACCACGACCACGACGGCCCCTGCCTCTGCCTGTCATTTTTTTTTAGATAAGTGGTACTACGCGTGCTAGGTACTGTGCCACCCGGTATCAGTAGTGGGCACCGGCTGTGGGCACACTACAGTCTGTGGAAGTGGGCCTGACACACACTGGCAGCAGGCAAGCAACTGAAATTAGACTAATGTGTAAAAATTAAATGCCTTATTTATCGGCAAGCTACTGTGCCACCTGGTATCAGTGGTTGGCACTGGCAGTGGGCACACTACAGTCTGTGGAAGTGGGCCTGACACACACTGGCAGCAAGCAAGCAACTGAATTTAGACTACTGTCTAAAAATTAAATGCCTTATTTATCGGCAAGCTACTGTGCCACCCGGTATCAGTGGCTGGCACTGGCAGTGGGCACACAACAGTCTGTGGAAGTCGGCCTGACACACACTGGCAGCAGGCAAGCAACTGAAATTACACTAAAGTGTAAAAATTAAATGCCTTTTTTTGATGCAAAGTCCCGTGCCACACGGGATGACAGGGGTGGGCACTGGCAGTGGGCACACTACAGTCAGTGGAAGTGGGCCTGACACACACTGGCAGCAGGCAAGCAGCTGAAATTACACTAAAGTGTAAAAATTAAATGCCTTTTTTTATGCAAAGTCCTGTGCCAGCTGTTATGAGTGGTGGGCACTGGCAGTGGGCACACTACAGTCAGTGGAAGTCGGCCTGACACACACTGGCAGGCAACTAACCTTAGATTAAAGTGTAAAAATGAAATGCCTTTTTTTGATGCATAGTCCTGTGCCACATGGGAAGACAGGGGTGGGCACTGGCAGTGGGCACACTACAGTCTGTGGGCCTGCAGCTCCTCACACACAGGCAGGCCAAGCAACTGCAATATGTATATGGAGAAAAAAAAAAGCAGACTAATGTTGCAGCCCTAAAAAGGGCTTTTTGGGGTGCTGTCAGGACGCCGTCCTTACAGCAGAGATCAGATGAGTCTTTCAGGACGAGTGGACACTGAATTCACTAGCCTAGCTATCGATTTCCCTATTAAATCAGCAGCAGCTACACTGTCCCTCCTCTCACTAAGACTGCAAATTCCGAATGAATCTAAAATGGATGCTGTTCAGGAGATGGGAGGGTCTGGGAGGGAGGGAGCTGATTGGCTGGAATGTGTCTGCTGACTGTGAGGTACAGGGTCAAAGTTTGCTCAATGAGGATCTATAGGGGGCGGACCGAACATCGCATGTGTTCGCCCGTTGAGGCGAACGCGAACAAGCTATGTTCGCCGGGAACTGTTCACCGGCGGATAGTTCGGGCCATCTCTAGCTGTCGCAAATCAAGGGCCTCACTGGCATGTTGTTTCGCCGCTAAATATCGGAAAAGTGTACGCCAAGACGGTGTGAAACTGTCGTATCAGGGATGTGGAATGGCCCTGGGGAGCTGGGGGAGTGCAGTTGATGTGGAGCAAGACGCAGGAGCAGAAGAGGATTCAGCCGAGGAGGTTAGCGAAGAGGATGGAGTAGGAGGAGTAGAGGAGGTGGCAGCAGGCCTGCCTGCAAGTAGTGGCGGTGTCACCAACTCCTTAGCAGAGCCACGCATTCCATGCTTGGCAGCCGTCAGCAGGTTTACCCAATGCGCAGTGTACGTGATATACCTGCCCTGACCGTGCATTGCAGACCAGGTATCAGTGGTCAGATAGACCCTTGTCCCAACACTGTGTGCTAGACATGCCATGAATTCCTTTTCCACAATAGAGTACAGGTTGGGGATTGCCTTTTGTGAAAAAAAATTTGGGCCGGGTACCTTCCACTGCGGTGTCCCAATAGCTACACATTTTTTGAAGGCCTCAGACTCCACCAGCTTGTATGGTAAAAGCTGGCGGGCTAAGAGTGGCTGAAGATGCTGGACCAGGAGGAGGATGGTGGCTTTGAGTTTGTGTGCTGCTTGTACTCATGTGTTGATCCCATAGGCGTTTGTGATGTGAGATCATGTGCCTTCACAAAGCAGTTGTACCTAGGTGGGTGTTGGACTTCCCACAACTCTTTCTTTTGGCACAGGTTGCAAATGGCATCGCTGTTATCAGAAGCTGACACACAAAAAAAATGCCACACTGCTGAGCTTTGCAATGACGGCATTCTGGTGGTGGCAATAGCATGCGTTGATTGGCGTGCTGTCTGGCTGAAACTGGGTGCCGATACATGCTGTCTGACTGTGCCACTAGCTCCTTGCGACGACCTCCCCCTTCTTCCAACTCGTCTCCTCCTCCTCTCTGTCTCCGCATCTGAACTTTCCCCCTGTTCTTCTTCTCTTTGAGCGTTCACCCACTTGACATCCACAGACACATGGTCATCATCAACCGCTTCACTTGTATCTGACAACTCAGCAAAGGAAGCAGCAGGGGTACAACATCATCATCATCACACCATACGTCCATGTGTGTAATGCTGCCTGACTGAGACATATCCCTGTTATCTAAATCCTCTGGCAATAATGGTTACGCATCACTCATTTCTTCCAATTGAGGTTTAAATAACTCCTCTGACAGATCAAGTGAAGCGGCTGTGGTAGTAGTGTTGGTGGTGTTGGCGGGCGAGTGGTAACTTGAGAGGTGCCCGAAGCTGATCTGGAGGAGGATGGAGCGTCAAGGTTCCGAGCGAAAGCTGTAGAAGATTGGGTGTCCTGTGTAAGCCAGTCAACTATGTCCTCAGAATTTTTAGAGTTCAGTGTACGTGGCCTCTGAACACTGGGCATTATTTTAGGGCCAAAGGAAATCACAGCACCACGACCACAACAGCCCCAGCGGGGTGCCCTGCCTCTGCTTGTCATTTTTTTTTTGATTAGTGGTACGATGCGTGCAAGGTACTGCTCCACCCTATATGAGTGGTGGGCAGTGGGCACAGTACAGTCAGTGGGCCTGACACTCACTGGCAGGCAACTGCAATTATATTACAGAGAAAAAATGTAATGACTTTCTTATCTGCAAGGTACTGTGCCACCCTATATGAGTGGTGGGCAGTGGGCACAGTACAGTCTGTGGGCCTGACACACACTGGCAGGCAACTGCAAATATATTACAGAGAAAAAATTAAATGACTTTTTTATCTGCAAGGTACTGTGCTACACTATATGAGTGGTGCGCAGTGGGCATAGTACAATCAGTGGGCCTGACACTCACTGGCAGGCAACTGCAATTATATTACAGAGGAAAATCAAAATTACTTTTTTATCTGCAATGTACTGTGCCACCGTATATGAGTGGTGGGCACTGGCAGTGGGCACAGTATAGTCAGTGGGCCTGACACTCACTGGCAGGCAACTGCAATTATATTACAGAGAAAAAAATGAAATGACTTTCTTATCTGCAAGGTACTGTGCCACCCTATATGAGTGGTGGGCAGTGGGCACAGTACAGTCTGTGGGCCTGACACACACTGGCAGGCAACTGCAAATATATTACAGAGAAAAAATTAAATGACTTTTTTATCTGCAAGGTACTGTGCTACACTATATGAGTGGTGCGCAGTGGGCACAGTACAATCAGTGGGCCTGACACTCACTGGCAGGCAACTGCAATTATATTACAGAGGAAAATCAAAATGACTTTTTTATCTGCAATGTACTGTGCCACCGTATATGAGTGGTGGGCACTGGCAGTGGGCACAGTACAGTCAGTGGGCCTGAAACTCACTGGCAGGCAACTGCAATTATATTACTGAGGAACAATTAATTGACTTTTTTATCTTCAAGTTACTGTGCCACCCTATATGAGTGGTGGGCAGTGGGCACAGTACAGTCTGTGGGCCTGACACTCACTGGCAGGCAACTGCAATTATATTACAGAGGAAAATTAACCCCTTAATGACGCATGACGTACCAGTACGTCATGGTTTCCGAGTCCTTAAGGACCCATGACGTACCGGTACATCATGAGTAGTTCCAATCACTGCTGCTTAGCCAGCAGTGATCGGAACAAGACTATGACTTAGAGACTATGTAAAGACTTAGACTATGTAAAGTAAAAAAAATACAGCACAGTACACTGTATAGTGTACTGTACTGTATTAGATAGACACCAGATCCACTGGATCTACAAGAACCAAGTGGGTCTGGGTTCAAAAAAAATGTAAAAAAGTGAAAAAAATAAAAGAAACACATATCACTGAATAAAAATTAAAAAAATAAAATACACTACACATATTAGGTATCGCCGCGTCCGAAAAAAACTGCTCTATAAAAATATCACATGACCTAACCCCTCACACAAATACCGTAAAAAAATAAATTGAAAAAATGGTGTAAAATAAGCCATTTTTTGTCACCTTACATGACAAAAAGTGTAAAAAAGCGATCAAAAAGGCGTATGCCTCTCAAAATAGTAGCAATCAAACCACCATCGAATCCCGCAAAAAATGAGCCCCTATATGGGACAATCGCCCAAAAAAATAAAAAAATATGGCTCTCAGACTATAGAGACACCAAAACATTATTTTTTTTCTAAAATGCTGTTATAGTGTTAAAGTAAAATAAATTTTAAAAAAGTATACATATTAGGTATTGACGCATCCGTAAGAATCTTCTCTATAATAATATCACATGATCTAACCCCTCAGGTAAATACCGTAAAAAATAAAAACAATGTAAAAAAAAACATGGAGACATTAAAACATGTTTTTTTTTGTTTCAAAAATAATATTATTGTGTAAAACCTAAATAAATATAAAAAAGTATACATATTTGGTATTAACGCGTCTGTAACAACTATCTCTATAGAAATAGCACACAATCTAACCTCTCGGTTCAATGATGTAAATAAAAAATAGGTCCCAAAACAGCGATTTTTTTTTGCAAATTTTCCATTTTAATCCATTTTTCCAGTAACAAAGCAAGGGTTAACAGCGAAACAAAACTCAATATTTATTGCCCTGATTCTCTAGTTTGCACAAACACCCCATATGTGGTCGTATACTGCTGTATGGCCAAATGGCAGGGAGTAGAAGGAAGGGAACGCCATATGATTTTTGGAAGGCAGATTTTGCTGGACTAGTTTTTTGACACTATGTCTCATTTGAAGCCCCCCTGAAGCACCCCTAGAGTAGAAACTCCAAAAAAGTGACCCTATTTTGGAAACTACGGGATAAGGTGTCAGATTTGTTGGTACTATTTTAGGTTAAATATGATTTTTGGTTGCTCTATATTACACTTTTTTGTGAGGCAAGGTAACAAAAAATAGAAATTCTGAAATTTCATCTCCATTTGCCAATAACTCTTGTGGAACACCTAAAGAGTTAATAAAGTTTATAAAACCGGTTTTGAATACCTTGAGGGGTGTAGTTTCTTAGATGGAGTCACTTTTATGGAGTTTCTACTCTAGGGGAACATCAGGGGGGCTTCAAATAGGACATGGTGTCAAAAATCCAGTCCAGCAAAAACCGCCTTCCAAAAACCATATGGCGTTCCTTTCCTTTTGTGCCCTGCCGTTTGGACATACAGCATTTTACGGCCACATATGGGGTGTTTATGCAAACTACAGAATCAGGGCAATAAATATTGAGTTTTGTTTGGCTGTTAACCCTTGCTTTGTTACTGGAAAAAATGGATTAAAATGGAAAATGTTCCAAAAAATTGAAATTCTGAATTTTTTTGCCATTAACTCTTGTGGAAAACCTAAAAGGTTAACATCATTTTTAAAATCAGTTTTGAATACCTTGAGGGTGTAGTTTCTAGAATGGGGTCATTTTTGGGTGGTTTCTATTGTGGGGAGTCGCTCTGGTAGACAGCGGTGCGGGTGCAGTTTAGAGGCAAAACAAGGAGTCCAGATTGTGCATCAAACAGTGTTTTATTCACACTTGCACACCAGAAATGAAAACAGTCTCTTGGTGACAGTTCACACACAACAGAAATCATGTGGCAAAACCAAAAACAGGCCAACACAGGGTCCAGTCACCTTGGGTGGTTTAAGTGCGGGTTCACACCTAGCAGTCGGTTCAGCCGCAGGCGATTCCTCTTTCAGGTTGCAGGGAAACACCACCTTGCTGAGCTCCGTCCTCCAGCACAGAGAACTCCTCAGCCCTGTTAGCAGGCTCCAGGATAATCACAGCCTCAGACACAGCTGATGGCTGTGTTTTATACCCAGCCCAAAACTCGGACTGGACCGTGGGGAGCAGCCACCCACCCTACTCTTTAGCTGCTCCCAGTAAGAGCCGGCCCGGATCGGCTTTGCAGCCATGCTATTTAAAAGAGTCAAACAGCACTAGCTGCTGCAGACAAAACCCGGCTCTCACCTCACCGAGGCCAGCAACCTCGGTGACACGTACCTGCCATCGCATATGACACCTTGCACCTTACCACATACCCCCCCCCTTTGTTCAACCCTGAGGGGGTGAACACACGTAAGGCAGTGGGCGCGGGACAGGGCATCTGCGTTGCCCTGCAAGCGGCCTGCCCTGTGTTCCACGGAAAACTTGAAATTTTGAAGAGATAGGAACCACCTGGTGACCCGAGCATTCCTCTCCTTGGCCTGACTCATCCATTTGAGGGGAATGGTCGGTCACCAGACGGAACCTCCTCCCTAACAGTTAGTAGCGGAGAGATTCGAGTGCCCACTTGATAGCCAGGCACTCCCTCTCCACTATACTGTATCTGGACTCGGCGGGACTGAGCTTACGGCTCAGGAAGACAACGGGATGTTCTTCCCCGTTAACCTCCTGCGACAGTACCGCACCGAGGCCTACCTCCGAGGCGTCGGTCTGTACGACAAACTCCTTGTTGAAGTCGGGTGTCACCAAAACCGGGGACCCACACAGGGCCGACTTCAACGCGGAGAAAGCCTCCTCCGCCTTCTCACTCCAGCTAACCCTCCCAGACTTTCGCCCCTTCAACAGGTCTGTCAATGGCGCTGCTATTGTGGCAAAGTGGGGCACAAACCTCATGTAGTAACCTACAATCCCCAGGAACGACTTTACCTGCCTGGTGGTGACCGGTCGGGGCCAGTTACGAATGGCCTCTACCTTAGTTACCTGAGGTTTGATGACTCCCCGCCCAATTATATATCCCAGATATTTTGTCTCCTCTAACCCTGTGGAGCACTTCTTTGGGTTAGCAGTCAGTCCAGCTTTCCTCAGGGCATCCACTACCGCCTGCACCTTGGGTAAATGGCTTTCCCAGTCGGTGCTGTGGATGACTACATCATCTAAGTAGGCCGAGGCGTACCGACGATGTGGCCGCAGCACTATGTCCATTAACCTCTGGAAAGTGGCGGGGGCGCCATGCAGGCCAAAGGGTAACACCTTGTAGTGATACAGGCCCTGCGGGGTAACAAATGCGTTTTTTTCCTTAGCCGACTCCGTTAAGGGTACCTGCCAGTACCCTTTAGTGAGGTCCAGCACGGAAAAATAACGGGCTTGTCCTAAACTTTCAACCAGCTCGTCTACTCGGGGCATGGGATACGCGTCAAACTTGGATACTTCATTTAACTTGCGGAAGTCGTTGCAGAACCGCAACGTCCCATCCGGCTTGGGTATTAGGACTATGGGACTGGCCCACTCACTTTTCGACTCCTCAATGACCTCGAGCTTCAACATTAACTGTACTTCCTCCGCGATGGCCCGTCGCCGAGCCTCGGGTACCCGGTAGGGTTTTAACCGGATCTTGGCCTGAGGCTCAGTGACGATGTCATGTTGGATGAGAGACATGCGGCCAGGGAGGTCCGAGAACACATCCGTGTTCCGACTGATGAACTCCCTGACTTCCTGAACTTGTTTGGAAGACAGGCTGTCTGCAATTTTTACCGTGGTTACTGCTTCACAGGCCTCGAACTGTGGGGCTGGACCCTTTTCACCTAGAAGCCCTGGCCGGGGGCTGTGGTCGTCGGCTGTGTCCCAATCTTTCCACGGCTTAAGTAAATTCACGTGGTACACCTGCTCCGGCTTGCGCCGCCCTGGCTGGTGTACTTTGTAATTTACTTCCCCTACCTTCTCGATCACCTCATAGGGGCCCTGCCACCTAGCTAGGAACTTGCTGTCCAGGGTGGGTACCAGAACCAAAACCCGATCTCCCGGATGGAAGCCCCGTACCCGAGCCTGACGATTATACACCCTACTCTGGGCTTGTTGCGCTGCCTCCATATGCTCCCGGACCAGCGGCAACACCCTTTCTATCCGTTCCTGCATCTGGGTGACATACTCAATGACACTTTTGTGGGGGACAGGCTGTTGTTCCCATGCTTCCTTGGCGATATCCAACAGGCCCCGAGGGTGTCTGCCATAAAGCAGTTCGAAGGGCGAGAACCCAGTAGAAGCCTGGGGTACCTCTCGCACTGCGAACATGAGATAGGGCAGAAGCAGAAGTCCTTCCCATCTCTAGACACCACCCTTTTTAACATATTTTTTAGAGTTTGGTTAAACCTCTCAACAAGACCGTCTGTTTGCGGATGGTAAACGGACGTCCGTAACTGCTTTATACGCAACAATTTACACAGTTCCTTCATTACTTTGGACATAAAAGGGGTCCCTTGGTCTGTCAGAACCTCTTTTGGCAGGCCCACACGGGAAAACATCTCCATTAACTCTTTGGCAATGAGCCTAGCTGAGGTATGTCGCAGAGGCACCGCCTCCGGATACCGAGTGGCATAGTCGAGAACTACCAGAATGTGTTGGTGGCCCCTGGCAGAACTTTGGTACAGGCCCAATTAAATCCATAGCGATTCGCTCAAACGGTACTTCAATAATTGGCAGAGGTACCAGAGGACTACGGAAATGAGGCTGGGGGCTAGTTATCTGACAGGTTGGACAGGACTTACAATAATTTTCTACCTCCTTGAACACACTGGGCCAATAAAACCGCTGCAGTATGCGGTCCTGGGTTTTCTGCCACCCCAGGTGTCCCCAAGAACATGTTGGTGGGCAAGCTCCATGACAAGCTTGCGATACGCTGTGGGCACCACCAACTGTTCAACAGGTTCACCTCGGACTTGGTTCACCCGATACAACATATCCTGTAGAACAATAAATCGTGGGAACATTAATTCAGCCCCTGGTTTCTGGGGTTTACCATCAATTTCCAGCACATTCTCCCAGGCCCTGGTTAGGGTTTGGTCCCGGTGTTGTGCGGTCCCAAAATTTTCCCGGAGACATTGAGGTCTGCCAACTCAGGTCCCGGTGGCAAGTCCTCCGTGTCTCCCACCATTACACTCAGTGGGGTTGTCTCCCCCTCTACCGCTGGAGCAGTGGTCACCCCTACCGCCGGCCCTTCAGACTCGGGCTCCCAGGGTTCTGGCCTTCCAGCGGTATCAGGCCACTCTACTAGGGTCACCCCTGTCTCGGGTCCCTCAGATACCTTTATTGCCGGCCACAGCGCCGGAAAACCGGGAAGTCCCTCCCAAGTATTAGTTCATGTGGGAGTTTAGTAGCGACAGCCACCTCGTGGGTCCACCTACCAGCCGCTGTGGACAAAGTCACTAGTGCAGTGGAGTAGTCTTTCAGGTCTCCGTGGATGCACAGGACCCCGACTTTACGGCCAGTATACTCCACAGGCCGTACAAGGGCAGCCCTTACCAGGGAGACTAAACTCCCGGAGTCCAGCAGAGCCACCGCCAGCGAATCTCCCACCTCTACCTGACACAGGTGGTTATGGTCTTGCACCTCACGGGTGCCAGTTGCGCACAGCTTCCGTGCATACAAGAAGTGGCGACCCCCATAGTTCACCTCCATCGGCTCATCCCGATGCGGACAGTCGGCCCTGATGTGGCCTGGCTCCTGACACCTCCAGCATACCACGGGAGGCGGACTCGCAGGGGGTATATTCCGTGCAGGCCGCTCTGTCGCCGGAACTGGGGCAGAGGCCTCCGGGGTTTGACTGACCCCTTCCCAGCAAGACTCCCCTGCAGGTTTCTGGTGGCCTCGTACCGCTCCACCAGGTCGACCATCTCCAGGGCATTGGTGGGCGATACCTGGCCGATCCAGTGCTGGAGAGGGTAAGGCAAAGCCCTCCAGAAGACATCGGCTAACAGACGGTCGAGCATAGCAGTGGGAGTCAGTATGTCTGGCTGCAGCCATTTTTGCAACCGTTGTAGCAAGTCATAGTATTGTGGCCTGGCGGGTTCAGCCGGGTTAAACTCCCACTGATGCACCCGCTGGGCCCGGACCAAAACATTCACCCCCAGTCTTGCCAGGATCTCACCTTTCACAGTCGGGTAGTCAGCTGCTTGGTCACCTGGGAGGTCAAAAAATACTTGCTGGGGTCCAGACGCCAGGAACGGAGCGGCGACCTCTGCCCACTGTTCTCGGGGTAATTTCTCCCTCACGGCCACCTTCTCGAACACCGCCAGATAGGTCTCAACATCATCCGAGGGGTCATCTTAGGGATCGCGGCACGGACAGCTTTCCGGGCATCGTGGGCCGCGGTGGGACGCTCCTGCCGCTTGCAACGCCATCACGTGCTGTAGCAGTAGCTGGTTGGTCTCCCGCTGCTGCACGTTAGCCTCTATGAGGGCTTTCACAGCCGCCTCCATTTTGTCGGGGATCACAGGCTGCAACTTTGCCGGCTTAATATAGGACATTCACTTTTGCTCAGCAAAAACAAAGTTCGGCGTTCACGCCAGCCTCACTGCGCATGCCCGCATCCGACACCAAATGTGGGAGTCGCTCTGGTAGACAGCGGTGCGGGTGCAGTTTAGAGGCAAAACAAGGAGTCAGATTGTGCATCAAACAGTGTTTTATTCACACTTGCACACCAGAAATGAAAACAGTCTCTTGGTGACAGTTCACACACAACAGAAATCATGTGGCAAAACCAAAAACAGGCCAACACAGGGTCCAGTCACCTTGGGTGGTTTAAGTGCGGGTTCACACCTAGCAGTCGGTTCAGCCGCAGGCGATTCCTCCTTCAGGTTGCAGGGAAACACCACCTTGCTGAGCTCCGTCCTCCAGCACAGAGAACTCCTCAGCCCTGTTAGCAGGCTCCAGGATAATCACAGCCTCAGACACAGCTAATGGCTGTGTTTTATACCCAGCCCAAAACTCGGACTGGACCGTGGGGAGCAGCCACCCACCCTACTCTTTAGCTGCTCCCAGTAAGAGCCGGCCCGGATCGGCTTTGCAGCCATGCTATTTAAAAGAGTCAAACAGCACTAGCTGCTGCAGACAAAAACCCGGCTCTCACCTCACCGAGGCCAGCAACCTCGGTGACACGTACCTGCCATCGCATATGACACCTTGCACCTTACCACACTATTATGTAAGCCTCACAAAGTGACTTCAGACCTGAAGTGGTCCCTAAAAAGTGGGTTTTGGAAAATTTCTGAAAAATTTCAAGATTTGCTTCTAAACTTCCAAGCCTTGTAACAGCCCCAAAAAATAAAATAGCATTCCCAAAATTATCGATACATGAAGTAGACATATGGGGAATGTAAATCAGAAACTTTTTTGGGCGGTAATAATATGTATTATAGAAGTAGAGATATTGAAACTTGCAAAATTGCAAATTTTTCCAAATTTTTGGTAAATTTGGTATTTTTTTATAAATAAAAATGACATTTTTTGACTCCATTTTACCACTGTCATGAAGTACAATATGTGACGAAAAAACATTCTCAGAATGGCTTGGATAAGTAAAAGAGTTTAAAAGTTATTACCACATAAAGTGACACTGGTCAGATTTGCAAAAAATGGCCGAGTCCTTAGGGTGAAATAGGGCTTAGTCCTTAAGGGGTTAAATTACTTTTTTTATCTGCAAGGTAAAGTCAGTTGGCCTGACACTCACTGGCAGGGAAACTGCAATTATATTATAGAGGAAAAGTTAAATTACTTTTTTTTTTCTGCAAGGTACTGTGCCACCCTATATGAATGGTGTGCACACAGTACAGTCTGTGGGCCTGTGGCCTCTCACACACGGGCAGTCAACTTCAATATATATTTAGAAAAAATAAATAAAAGCAGACTGATATACCAGCCCTAAAAATGGCTTTTTGGCGTGCTGTCAGGATGCTGTCCCTATAGCACATGAGTCTTTGAGGACTGGAGTGGACACAGAACACTGGCCTAGCTAACGATTTCCCTACTAATTCAGCAGCAGCAGCACTCTCCCTCCTCTAACTAACACTGCAGCTTCAGAATGAATCTAAGATGGATGCTGTCCTTGCTTTTTGATAGGAGGTGGGAGGGTCTGGGAGGGAGGGTATGCTGATTGGCTGGAATGTGTCTGCTGACTGTGAGGTACAGGGTCAAAGTTTGCTCAATGATGACGTATGGGGGCCGGACATCGCATATGTCATCCCCCCCCCCCGCGGCAAACGCGAACAAGTGGTGTTCGCTGGGAACTGTTCGCCAGCGAATAGTTCGGGACATCTCTACTCTTAAGTAGAAAATCTGATCCTATCTATTTTCTCCTGAAGATCTAGGTCTAAATGTGATGTGTTACTGTTTTTACCAGTATGTTTAAAAGTTTGCCTGATGACTGAAATTATATGATGTAGTTATGAAACAATGAGCTTTTTTTCAATCCCTTTGGAAAGAAAAGGTGAGTTGCACATTTTTCATAGCGTGTGTCTCTTTATTTGTCTGAAATTAATTGCAAAATAGTTGAGCTTGTTAAAATTTCGAATGAGCAAATCCATTTTACCATTTTGAGATTAATTTTAAATGAACCAGAGAGAAAACCCAAAAGTAATATTTGTCTGAAAGTATGACAAGAGAAAAAGAATATTCCACCGAGAATGTCATTTCTATCAATCAGATCTGCAAGTAGGATTAAGCGAACCCAAACTGCAAAGTTCAGGTTCCGGACCTGAACCAGGACTTTTTCACTGAAATTCGTTTTCGGGTGATTTTATTATTTTCCATTATAACATGGTTATAATATAAAATAATAGCATTCTTAAGATAGAATGCTAAATAAAATGGCCATTGAAGGGTTAAAAAAAACTCCTTTTGCAGGTCCTGAAGAAAGCAGAGGATACCGGCTGCACGATCAAGTGGATGAGGTGAGTTTTGTTTTTTTTTAACCCCTCAGTGGCCATTTTATTTAGCATTCTGTCTTAAGAATGCTATTATTTTCCTTTATAGAGGAAAATAACAAAACTAAGTTCGGGTACAAATTGACTTTAATGGGGTCCGCGTTCGGGTTCCAAACCCAAAATTTGACCTGAACTTCACCGGGTTCGCTCATCCCTATCTGCAAGCTAGCTTTTTCCAGAAATTGCCTTGCTTGACTGACTGCCCTTGTGGAGCACTCTTTATGGATGCTCTATATCATTAGGGAGATGAAAGAATAAGTAATGCTGGGTATTGTACGACAGGCAACATTCCTCTTGGTTTCTAGGAAGACTATATGAGAATTGACATATCTTAATTCACTTGGCATGAGATAAAATTAACATTCTTTTCTTTCTTGCAATTTGAATGTTTTCCAGAAACCCAACGATATGCAAATTAGCTTGTCTGACAAAAATGAATTAAGGAGATATCCAGTCTAATGGCAGCAGAATTAAGATTTTCAAATCCTGGGTGAGATATTCTAGTTGTTTTAGATGGAAAATTTGATTGCATGTCTCTGGGTAGGTCTCTTCTAAACTCTTGTTTATTTGGTGAGGTTTTTTTTAGATCAGTTTTCCCATATTTTTCCCTAACTTTTCATAACCTCAACCTATTAAATAAGTGCTTTTTCATAGTATGATTTTTATCTATTGCTATTAGCGATGAGTAAAGTTATAAAAAAAAATTGATTTGGCTGCTTCGCCAAATTTCAAAAGGAAATTTGATTTGTGACGAATTACCTGCATGCACGGTACATCTCATTCTGCTTTATCCAATGCTGAGATCCAAACTGTGCATGCAAAAGATGACAAGACCAAAGAGCATTTTTTTTGTGAGAAGCAAGCACAATGATGGGGAACTTCGATGGTGCCGCCCCCTGTTATTGAGCCCCTTAGATGCCACATTCATTGCTGATTGCTTTCAAGGGTTCATCTGTTAAAAAAAAAAAAAAAAAACTCACCCTGATTCAGCATGAAATCTCGTGTGGTGCTTGATGATGTCCTCACGCTGGTCGACGTGGTGACGTCAGACATCACTGCGCCTGAGATTTGGCGTGGGATCTTCAATCAAGATGGCCACAGTGGACTCCTTGCATGCAAATACTCCTTGAGGTGAGTATGATTTTAGGGAAAATTGATTTGTTACCAGGAAACAAGAGGAAATACGGCTTTGTAGTGAATAAAATTTTCCCTGAAATTCGGATCTAAGTCCACTTTGTGAACTTCGATTCGCTCAGCACTATATGTGTCTATATAGTTTGGGAGCAAGAAGCTGCACTGACCAGCCATCTGACTGAACCCCTTAACGCCCAGCGGCGTACATGTACGGCGCAACCGGTCGTGACTTAACACCCAGCGCTGTACATGTAGGTGTTCCCGCACCCGATCGACGGCAGGGGTCCGGCAGTCACTAATAGTCGGACCCCTGCTGTATGTGCCGGCATCGGTGAAAACACAGATGCCAGCGCATTAACTCTTGATGTGCGCTGCTGTGACGGGGACCTGATAGCAGGGAAGGCAACCCGATGCCTTCCTTAGGCATCGTGGCTGCCTTCCGTGACAGCCTGTGAGATCCAGCCCTCTGGATTACAAAAAAAAAAGTTTTAAGTAAAAAAAGCATCCTTTTCCCAAATAAAGTAAAAAAATTTTTGTAAAAAATAGGGAAAAAAAGAAGAGTAGACATATTAGGTATCGCCGCATCTGTATCAATCAGTTCTATAAAAATATCACATGACCTAACTCCTCATGTTAACACCGTCAAAAAAATTAAATAAAAACTGTGTCACTTACATCACTAAAAGTGCAACACCAAGCAATCGAAAAGGTGTATACCCCCCAAAATCATACCAATCTAACTGTCACCTCATCCCGCAAAAAATAAGCCCCTACCTAAAATCATCCAATCACCCAAAAAATAAAAAAACTATGGCTTTTTTTTTCAAAAATGCTTTTATTGTGTTAAATGTAAAAAAAAAAAGTATACTTATTAGCTATTTCCACATTCATAACAACCTGTTCTATAAAAATACCACATGACCTAACCCCTCAGGTGAACACCGTCAAAAAAATTAAATAAAAAGGTGTCAAAAAGCTATTTTTTGTCACCTTACATCACAAAAAGTGTAACAGCAAGCAATCAAAAAGTAATATGCACCACAAAATAGTGGCAATCAAACAGTCATCTCACCCCGCAAAAATAATACCCTACCTAAAACAATCACCCAAAAAATAAAAAAACTATGGCTTTCAGACTATGGATATAAGAAAACATGATTTTTTTTTGTTCAAAAAATGAAAATATAAAAAAAAAAAAGTATACATATTAGGTATTGCCACGCCCATAACGACCTGCTCTAAAACTAAAATAAAAAATGTGCTAAAAAAATTTTTTTTTTGCCACCATACATCCCTAAAAGTGCAACACCAAGCGATCAAAAAGGCATATTCCCCCCAAAATAGTACCAATCTAACTGTCACCTCATCCCACAAAAAAAAAGCCCCTACCTAAGACAATCGCCCAAAAAGTAAAAAAAACTATTGTCTCTCAGAATATGGAAACACTAAAACATGATTTTTTTTGTTTCAAAAATGCTGTTATTGTGTAACACTTAAATAAATAATAAAGTATAACTATTAGGTATTGCCGCATCCGTAAGAACCTGCTATAAAGAAATATTACATGAACTAACCCCTCAGATTTATTTACAAAAAGGTCACATAGACCTACTAAATCCTTTTAGGGGTTACAACATAGATATTAAAACGCAACCTTTATTATATTTTTATAAAAGCTGATAGATTTATTTATACACCCAGTCCCATTAAAATTATCAGGGAAGGAATCAGATATTCCACTCAAGACTGAATGCGTGTAATCCTCTTTTACTTGGAGGTACTGCTTATGGCCTCATGCACACAACCGTATGTGTTTTGCGGTCCGCAAATTGCGGATCCATTGTAATAATGCCTATCCTTGTCCGCAAACTAGAAAAAAAAATAGAACATGCTCTATTTTTTTGTGGAACGGAAAAACGGACATACAGAAACGGAATGCACACGGAGTACTTTCCGTTTTTTTTGCGGACCCATTGAAATGAATGGTTCCACATATGGTCCACAAAAAAAAACGAACGGACACGGAAAGAAAATACGTTCTTGTGCATGAGGCCTTAGGCTGCAGTTCACTTTGCTGTGTTATAATGTGTGCATCTGCCATAGGTTAATGCATATGTTTTTCTACATTCCAAGAAGCTTCAAAGAGTGAGCAATTGGCTACACATTCCAGTGTTGCAACAAAGTTGTAGGTTGCCATCAAGTACAATGTTGACCAACGAATGCGCTGGATTCCTGATAGGAATGTAGAAAAACCTATGCATTAACCTATGGCAGATGCACACATTATAACAGAGCAAAGTGAACTGCAGCCATAAGCAGTACCTCCAAGTAAAAAAAGACTACACACATTCAGTATTGAGTGGAATATCTGATATGTTGTAACCCCTTAAAGGATTTAGTAGGTCTATGTGACCTTTTTGTAAATAAATGTGTAGTATCCTGAGGGTACAATATGGGCATTGGTGTGGTTTGTAACCCCTCAGATAAACGCCGTCAAAAAAATAAAATAAAAAGGTGTTGTCACCTTACATCACAAAAAGTGTAATACCAAGCGATCAAAAAGTCATACACACCCCAAAATCATACCTATCAACCAGGTATCTCATCCTGCAAAAAATGAGACCCTACCTAAGACAATCGCCCAAAAATAAAATATAAATATGGCTCTCAATATATGGAGACACAAACATTTTTTTCTGTTTCAAAAATACAATTGTGTAAAACTTACATAAATAAAAAACAGTATACATATTATGTATCGCCGCATCTGTAAGAACTTGCTCTATAAAAATATCACATGATCTAACCACTCATGTGAATACCGTAAAAAAAAAATGTTTGTCAAAAAAGGCATTTTTTGTCACCTTACATCACAAAAAGTGTAATACAAAACGATCAAAAAGTAATACGGAACCCAAAATAGTACCAATAAAACCATCATTTCATCCCACAAAAAACGAGACCCTTTCTAAGACAATCGCTCAAAAAATATTAAAACTATGGCTTTCAGAATATGCAGACACTAAAACATGATTTTTTTCAAAAAGGCTTTATGTAAAAATGAAACAAACAACCAAAAAAGTATACATATTTTGTATTGTCACGTCCGTAACAACCTGCTCTATAAAAATACCACATGATCTAACCTGTCAGATGAACATTGTAAATAACAAAAAATAAAAACGATGCCAAAACAGCTATTTTTTGTTACCTTGCTTCACAAAAAGCGCAATATAGAGCAACCAAAAATCATATCTACCCTAAAACAGTACCAACAAAACTGCCACCTTATCCTGTAGTTTCCAAAATGGGGAAATTTTTGGGGAGTTTCTACTTTAAGGGTGTATCAGGGGGTCTTCAAATATCACATGGCAACTTAAAATGATCCCAGTGAAATCTGCCTTCTAAAAATCATATGGCATTCCTTTTCTTCTGCGCCCTGCCGTGTGCCCGTACAGCAGTTTACAAGTACATATGGGATGTTTCTGTAAACTACAGAGTTAGGGCAATAAATATTAAGTTTTGTTTAGCTGCTAACCCTTCCTTTGTTACTGGAAAAAATTGAAAATCTGGCAAATAAGTGAAATTCTGAAATGTCATCTCCATTTTCCATTAATTCTTGTTGAAGACCTAAAGGGTTAACAAAGTTTGTAAAATCAGTTTTGAATACCTTGAGGGGTGTAGTTTCTAAAGTGGGGTCATTTTTGGGTAGTTTCTATTATGTAAGCCTCACAAAGTCACTTCAGACCTGAACTGGTCCTTAAAAAGTGAGTTTTGGAAATTTTCAGAAAGATTTTAAGATTTTCTTCTAAACTTCTAAGCCTTCTAATGTCCCCCAAAAAATAAAATGGCATTCACAAAATGATCCAAACATGAAGTGGACTATTTTTGGAGTTGTTACTATCTATTATAAAAGTAGAGAAATTAAAATGTGGAAATTTGCTAATTTTTCAAAATTTTGGGTAAATTTAGTATTTTGTTTAATAAATAAATTTAATAAATTTTATTTTTTGACTCAATTTTACCACTGTCATGAAGTACAATATATTATGAGAAAACTATCTCAGAATGGCCTTGATAAGTAAAAGTGTTTTAAAGTTATTGCCAAATAAAGTGACAATATGTCAGATTTGCTAAAATGGCCTGGTCCTCAAGGTTAAAAATTGCTTGAACCTGAAGAGGTTAATATATATTACATAATACTTAGGTCCAGAGAGATGTGACACACTTTCCATTTCTATGATGTAATACATAAATCTTCTTCTGAGGAATATGCTGTAAGAAAATATATTTATTGTCCAAACAAGAATCTGTCTCCTGCCATTAGCAGCTCAACCCTCTCTGTATAGGGAACACTTTGTTAGATATTTCGATAATGTACAACAATTAATGTGTTAAGACATTTAAATATAAAGGCATAAAATGTATCCACCAATTAGATACACATGGATCCTCAAGCACAGATACATTTTATGCAGATCACAGAAGAGGCTGCAAAACAGAGCTGGGTCAAGGGGTAGGCTGGCAAGGCAACTGACTATGGTGCCATAGCAACAACCAAGAAGGGGGACAAGTTCAGTAGCGCAGTAATAAATGCTATACATGTTTTCTGCATCCACTCGCTGCACTCTGCATTCATCCATTAGGTTTATCTAAGACTGGCTGAACAGTCAAGAAGAACAGCTCTCTTGTATTGAGTCACCTGTCTGGGCTGTGAAGTACTGTAGCAGTCGAGTCAGTGTGTCATTGTCATTGAGTTTGAAATACACAATCAGTACTTTCCTTTAGTGACAGAGATATGTTAACCCTTTAAGAATGCAGCCTAGTTTGGTACTTAAGAACACAGAAATCTTAGCAAGGCAGTATGAGTTGTGATTTTGTAAGGTCATCATTGTATTGTGTAAGGTTTCAAAATTTGGTAGAGATGATGTGAAAAAACAATCCAATTCTTCCATTTCGTCTAGGATTTTGTTTTTACAGGGTTCATTGTGTGGTAGAAATTACATGTATGCTTCTGGTCAGTGCTATTAGAAAACATTTATATACCGGTAGTTGTTGCTATTAAAGAAAAATGTTGCTTTGTGTCACCATATTCTAATACCCATTAATTTATATTTTCCAGCTGATGAAGCTGAGTGTGGGCTTGTTTTTGCTATTTTTATTGATAGTATTCAACTATTCAAATTTTTTTGCGGAGGTGAGGTGACTGTGTTAACATATTTTAATATTTCAGACATTTTAAGACATGGCAATGCTGATTATGTTTATTATTTATAAGTGGGAAACGTGTGTCATTTGAATTTTTAATATTGTTTTAAAATCCTTTTTTATCAAACTTTATTTATTTTTTAAATTTTTTTAGTAGAGATGTCGCGAACATAAAATTTTCCGTTCGTGAACGGCGAACGCGAATTTCCGCAAATGTTCGCGAACGTGCGAACAGTGCGAACTGCCATAGACTTCAATAGACAGGCGAATTTTAAAACCCACAGGGACTCCTTCTGGCCACAATAGTGATGGAAAAGTTGTTTCAAGGGGATTAACACCTGGACTGTGGCATGCCGGAGGGGGATCCATGGCAAAATTCCCATGGAAAATTACGTAGCTGACGCAGAGTGTAGCAAGTTGAATTTGCAATGCGATTACTATAACCTGCATTAATCGCATTGCGAATTCAACTTAGAGCTGAGTTCCTAATGGTTGTATTGCTAGAATATAACGAAGATTGAATTCTCAATCTTCGTTATATTCTAGCAATACAACCATTAGGAACTCAGCTCTAAGTTGTAATCGCAATGCGAAAAATACTTACAATTATTAATCGCTTTGCGAATCCATTTGATGCCTCTATTTGATTGTATATGACGGTTGACTAGCCCCTGGGGGGTTCAGATATCTTGCCTTAGAGGCAGCAGAACGTTGGTGGTAGTCATAGTAAACCGTCATATACAATTAAATTGAGGCATCAAATGGATTCGCAAAGCGATTAATAATTGCGATTACAATTTAGAACTGAGTTCCTAATGGTTGTATTACTAGAATATAATGAAGATTGATAATTCAATCTTCGTTATATTCTAGCAATTCAACCATTAGGAACTCAGCTCTAAGTTGAATTCGCAATGCGATAAATGCAGGTTATATTAATCGCATTGCGAATTCAACTTAGATCTGAGTTCCTAATGGTTGTTGTATTGCTAGAATATAACGAAGATTGAGAATATAGTGCTATATTCGTTATCTTCGTTATGGCACCAGAAGGGGTTAATAAGTATGGTTTGTTCCGGCATGCATGCTGGGCCCACACTCCCTGGATTTTATGTGGCTGTCGTGGCCCATAACAGGTAATATTTAGCGCCAGGAGGATTTTATGTGACTGTCATGGCCCATTGCAGGTCAGATTTAGCGTTAGTACCCACTCTAGGAGGCAACCGTGAAGGGGTGAGTGGGCTTACTACCTTTTGATCAAAATGTAAACTAATGTCTCCACTGTTTGCAGGCGTTGATTATTACACTATGTCCTCTTATGGCTTTTATCTCGGGCGGAGTTCTGGTTGCAGAGTGCTGTTCCACTTTTTTTGTTTGTATCTATACCTGCCACTGGCTACGTGCACCTGCATACAGGAAGTGCTGACTGAAACCCCCCTTTGTGTTTATGTTTAGTATGTGTGGAGATGTGGCAGCCTCCATTTCAGTCGTGCACACCTGACTAGTTTCTCCGCCCTAGATGCTGGTTTTAAATCAGAGTGAGTATAAAGCTGAATGTGTACTCACATTACCTGCTAGTAGCCGTCTGGCTCCAGGAGGAGTGCATGGTGGGCTCGGCATGCATGTTGGTACCTGCATCCCTGGATCTGATGGAGGCTGTTACAGCACCAGAAGGGGTTAATAAGTATGGTTTGTTCCGGCATGCATGCTGGGCCCACACTCCCTGGATTTTATGTGGCTGTCGTGGCCCATAACAGGTAATATTTAGCGCCAGGAGGATTTTATGTGACTGTCATGGCCCATTGCAGGTCAGATTTAGCGTTAGTACCCACTCTAGGAGGCAACCGTGAAGGGGTGAGTGGGCTTACTACCTTTTGATCAAAATGTAAACTAATGTCTCCACTGTTTGCAGGCGTTGATTATTACACTATGTCCTCTTATGGCTTCTATCTCGGGCGGAGTTCTTGTTGCAGAGTGCTGTTCCACTTTTTTTGTTTGTAGCCATGCCTACTAATGGCATGGCTGTGATTGGCCAAGTGCAGCATGTGACCCAGCCTCTATTTAAGCTGGAGTCACGTAGCGCTGCACGTCACTCTGCTCTGATAAGTGTGGGGATAGGACGCAGCTGCTGTAAGGGCGAGATTAGGCAGGGAAAACTCAGCAAAAACCACTAATGAAGTGATCGATCTACAGCTGTGAATCATTCAACTTCTGCTAGTTAATTGCTCACTGGTTTTTAGGCTGCGTTTTTCTGTGACTTTTTACTGGGGTGATCGGCGGCCATTTTGTGTCTGGTGGTGCACCAGCACAAGCTGCCACCAAGTCCATCAATCCATCAATACTAGTTTTTTTTTTTTGCTATATCCTACATCAGGGGTAGAGATGGGCCGAACTATTCGCTGGCGAACAGTTCCCGGCGAACAAAGCTTGTTCGGGTTCGCCACGGCGGGCGAAGATATGCGATGTTCGGTCCGCCCCTATACATCATCATTGAGCAAACTTTGACCCTGTACCTTATAGTCAGCAGACACATTCCAGCCAATTAGCATACCCTCCCTCCCAGACCCTCCCATCTCCTGGACAGCATCCATTTTAGATTCATTCGGAAGCTGCAGTCTTATTGAGAGGAGGGACAGTGTAGCTGCTGCTGATTTAATTGGGAAATCGATAGCTAGGCTAGTGTATTCAGTGTCCACTCCAGTCCTGAGAGACTCATCTGATCTCTGCTGTAAGGACAGCGTCCTGATAGCACCCCAAAAAGCCCTTTTTAGGGTTGCTACATTAGTCAGATTTTTTTTTTTCTCCATAAATATATTGCAGTTGCCTGGCCTGCCCATGTGTGAGGAGCTGCAGGCCCACAGACTGTAGTGTGCCCACTGCCAGTGCCCACCACTCATACCGGGTGGCACAGGACTTTGCATTAAAAAAAGGCATTCAATTTTTACCCTTTTATCTAAGTTTAGTTGCCTGAAAGTGTGTCTGAGGCCGACTTCCACTGACTGTAGTGTGCCCACTGCCAGTGCCCACCACTCATACCGGGTGGCACAGGACTTTTCATAAAAAAAGGCATTTCATTTTTACCCTTTAATCTAAGGTTAGTTGACTGCCAGTGTGTGTCAGGCCAACTTCCACTGACTGTAGTGTGCCCACTGCCAGTGCCCAGTACTCATACCGGGTGGCACAGTAGCTTGCCGATAAATAAGGCATTTAATTTTTGCACTTTAGTCTAATTTCAGTTGCTTACCTGCTACCAGTGTGTGTCAGGCCGACTTCTACAGACTGTAGTGTGCCCACTGCCAGTGCCCACCACTCATACCGGGTGGCACAGGACTTTGCATTAAAAAAAGGCATTCAATTTTTACCCTTTTATCTAAGTTTAGTTGCCTGAAAGTGTGTCTGAGGCCGACTTCCACTGACTGTAGTGTGCCCACTGCCAGTGCCCACCACTCATACCGGGTGGCACAGGACTTTTCATAAAAAAAGGCATTTCATTTTTACCCTTTAATCTAAGGTTAGTTGACTGCCAGTGTGTGTCAGGCCAACTTCCACTGACTGTAGTGTGCCCACTGCCAGTGCCCAGTACTCATACCGGGTGGCACAGTAGCTTGCCGATAAATAAGGCATTTAATTTTTGCACTTTAGTCTAATTTCAGTTGCTTATCTGCTACCAGTGTGTGTCAGGCCGACTTCTACAGACTGTAGTGTGCCCACTGCCAGTGCCCACCACTCATACCGGGTGGCACAGTAGCTTGCCGATAAATAAGGCATTTAATTTTTACACTTTAGTCTAATTTCAGTTGCTTACCTGCTACCAGTGTGTGTCAGGCCGACTTCTACAGACTGTAGTGTGCCCACTGCCAGTGCCCACCACTCATACCGGGTGGCACAGTAGCTTGCCGATAAATCGGGCATTTCATTTTCACACTTTAGTCTACTTTCAGTTGCTTGCCTGCTGCCAGTGTGTGTGTGTCAGGCCCACAGACTGTAGTGTGCCTTCTGCTAGTGCCCAACACTCATACCGGGTGGCACAGTACCTAGCACGCGTAGTGCCACTTATCTAAAAATGACAGGCAGAGGCAGGCCACCCTGCCTCGTGGTGCTGTGATTTCCACTGGCCCTGGAATAATGCTTAGTGTTCAGAGGCCACATACCCTGAACCCAAAAAATTCTGAGGACATTAGTTGACTGGCTTACACAGGACACCCAATCTTCAACAGCTTCCGCTAAGAACCTTGACGCACCATCCTCCTCCAGCTCAGTTCGGTCACCTGCTCTCAAGTTACCACGCTCCCGCCTGCCACCACCACCACCACTACCACCACAGCCACTACAGCCGCTTCCCTTGATCCGTCAGAGCAGAGGGGGAAAGTTCAGAAGGGGAGACAGAGAGAAGGAGGAGACGAGTTGGAAGCAGGGGGAGGTCGTCGCAAGGAGTTAGTGGCTCAGTCAGACAGCATGTATCGGCATCCGGGGTCAGTCAGACAGCACGCCAGTCAACGCATGCTGTTGCCACTACCAGAATGCTGTCATTGCAAAGCTCAGCAGTGTGGCATTTTTTTGTGTGTCTGCCTCTGATAACAGCAATGCCATTTGCAACCTGTGCCAAAAGAAACAGAGTCGTGGGGTGTCCAACACCCACCTCGGTACAACTGCTTTGCGAAGGCACATGATCTCACATCACAAAAGCCAATGGGATCAACACATGCATACAAGCAGCACACAAACTCAAAGCCACCATCCTCCTCCTGGTCCAGCATCTCCAGCCACGTCAACCACTGCTGTCCTCCTTGACCCCTCTCAACCAACCGCCACTCTGCCTCTCACCTTCAGCAGTTCCATCTCATTTGCCCACAGTCAGGTGTCTTTTAAGGAAATGTTTGAACGTAAGAAGCCAATGTCACAGAGTCATCCCCTTTCCTTGCGCCTGACAGCTGGCTTGATGGAACTCTTAGCCCGCCAGATTTTACCATACCAGCTGGTGGAGTCTGAGGCCTTCAAAAAATTTGTCGCTATTGGGACACCACAGTGGAAGGTACCCGGCCAAATTTTTTTTTTAAAAAAGGCAATCCCAAACCTCTACTATGTTATTGAAAAGGAAGTCATGGCATCTCTGGGAAACAGTGTTGGGGCAAGGGTCCATCTTACCACTGATACCTGGTCTGCAAAGCATGGTCAGGGCAGGTATATCACGTACACTGCGCATTGGGTCAACCTGCTGACGGCTGACAAGCATGGAATGCGTGACACCGCCACGACTTGCAGGCAGGCCTACTGCCACCTCCTCTACTCCAACTTCATCCTCTTCGATATCCTCCTCAGCTGAGTCCTCTTCTGCTGTGGCGTCTGGCTGCACATCAACTGAATCCCCCCAGCTCCCCAGGGGCTATTCCACATCCCGGATATGACAGTGTCACGCTGTCTTGAGGTTGACTTGCCTGAAAGCAGAGAGCCGCACAGGACCAGCACTCCTGTCCGCCCTGAACGCACAGGTGGATCAGTGGCTGACCCCGCACCAACTGGAGATCGGCAAAGTGGTGTGTGACAATGGAACAAATTTGTTGTCGGCATTGAATTTGGGCAAGTTGTTACATGTGCCGTGCATGGCACATGTGTTGAATCTCATCGTACAACGCTTTGTGTCTAAGTACCCAGGCTTACAGGACATCCTCAAGCAGGCCAGGAAGGTGTGTGGCCATTTCAGGCGTTCCTACACGGCCATGGCGCACTTTTCCGATATTCAGCGGCGAAACCACATGCCAGTGAGATGCTTGATTTGCGACAGCCCGACACGTTGGAATTCAACACTCCTAATGTTCGACCGCCTGCTCCAACAAGAAAAAGCCGTCAACGAATATTTGTATGACCGGGGTGCTAGGACAGCCTCTGCGGAGCAGGGAGTTTTTTTGCCACGTTACTGGTTCTCATGCGCAATGCCTGTAGGCTCAAGCGTTATTTTGAGGAGGTGACAAACCTAGTCAGTCGCACCGAAGGCACCATCAGCGACCTCATCCCATTTGTTTTCTTCCTAAAGCGGCCCCTGCGAAGAGTGCTGGATCAGGCTGTAGATGAGCATGAAGAGGAAGAGTTGTGGTCACCATCACCACCAGAAACAGCCTTGTCATCATCGCTTGCCGGAACTGCGGCAACGCTGGAAGAGGAGTATGAGGAAGAAGAGTCAGAGGAGGAATGTGGCTTTGAGGAGGAGGAAGACCAACCACAGCAGGCACCCAAGGGTGCTCGTTGTTGTCACCTATCTGGGACCCATGTTGTTGTACGTGGCTGGGGGGAAGAACAGACCGTCAATGACATCAGTGAGGACGAGGAACGGGAAATGAGTAGCTCTGCATCCAACCTTGTGCAAATGGGGTCTTTCATGCTGTCATGCCTGTTGAGGGACCCTCGTTTTAAAATTCTGAAGGAGAACGACCTGTACTGGGTGGCCACGCTACTAGACCCCCGATATAAGCAGAAAGTGGCAGAAATGTTACCAAATTACCGAAAGTCGGAAAGGATGCAGCAGTTCAAAACCAAACTAAAAAATATGCTTTACACAGCTTATAAGGGGGATGTCACAGCACAACGGGAATCTAACTGGGGAAGAGGTGAATGTAATCCTCCTCTTACCACGGCGGAAAGGACTGGACGATTTACAGATGTGTTGTTGATGGAGGACATGCGGAGCTTTTTCAGTCCTACACATCGCCACAGCCCTTCGGGAACCAGCCTTAGAGAACGACTCGACCGACAGGTAGCAGACTACCTCGCCTTAACAGCAGATATCGACAGTCTGAGGAGCGATGAACCCCTTCACTACTGGGTGTGCAGGCTTGACCTGTGGCCTGAGCTATCCCAGTTTGCGATAGAACTTCATGTGTACAAGCCTAATTTTTCTGTCCTATGGTGCAGCACTCAGGCTGCAAAAACAAAACAAAAAAAAAGGCACATACAAGTGTCAATTCCCCTTCGTGATCATTACCTTGTTGTGGTGAAGGGGCTTGCGTATTACAATGAAGCAATCATTACCTCTATGAGTGTGTTGGCAATGTTGCCACACCCCAGATGATAAGGCCGTTGCTTCATTACGGTCAGACCAAAAGCGATCGGCTGGATAATATTTCATAGAAAAAAACATTAATTTACCTTTTTTTTTTTAAGTTGTATGGGTTTTTAATACAAAAAATAAAAAATCATAATAAAGTCTCTTAATAGTTTATTAGAAATAATGCAGACAATTAAAAAAAATCCCCATCAATTCCAATACAAAGCAAGTACAGAGCTCAGAACTAAATTATTTCATGATGTCGTAATGGTTCGTTAATTCGACAATGGTTAATCAATTCGACACACATCCCCAGATAGGGTACGTAACAGGGATTAAAGTGATAGGAATTGTACTAGTTAAGACACCACTCATATAGGGTGTCACAGCGCATTGCTCTGTGCACACGCAGTGCCCCAATTTGTGAGTAAAAGGACCGACTAAGCTGCTTTTTCCATCTCCCGGTTCGTAAAATCAATTCAGTTTGGTGTATGAGATTCTGGTCTGTCACTGTGAAGGCAGTCGAAGGTACCCGGCCTAAATTTTTTTTCACAAAAGGCAATCCCTGATATGGGACGTAACAGGGATTAAACTGTTAGGCCTCATGCACACGAACGTGTGCACCCCGTGCCCGTATTGCGGACTGCATTTACGGATCCGCAATACACGGGCACCATTCTGTGGCCATTCCGCATCACGGATGCGGACCCATTCATTTCAATGGGTCCGCAAATCCGGAGATGCGGAACGGTGCGGAATGGAATGACGGAACGGAACACTACGGAAGCACTACGGAGTGCTTCCGCGGGGTTCCGTTCCGTACTTCCGTCCCGCAAAAAGATAGAACATGTCCTATCTTTTTGCGGAACGGGCAGATCGTGGACCCTTTCAAGTGAATAGGTCCGCGATCCGCTGCGGCTGCCCCACGGCCGGTGCCCGAGCATTGCGGGCTGCAATTTGTACTAGTACTGCAATAGTACTATTTAAGACACCACTCATATCGGGTTTGACAATTGATTAAACAAAGGGGAGGGAGTCAGCGTTTTTTTAACCATCTCCCGGTTTGCAAAATCAATTCAAAAATGGACCCCAGATTGGGGATGTAAGAGGGATTAAACTGATGAGAAGAGAACTACAGAAAATAACACTCATATCGGGTGTGAGATTAAATTGCACGGCGCAGACGCAGTGACCCTGGATTAAAACAAAGAGGAGGGAGCCAGCATTTTTTTAACCATCTCCCCGTTCGGAAAATCAATTCAATTCACCTTTCGGGGACCCTTGGTGTTGTACGTGGCTGGGTGGAGTTAGAAACCTTCAATGACATCACCAGGACATGGCTAGCTTAGTATCCAACCTTATGCAAATGGGGAGTTTGCGGTTGTGCAAATGGACTGTTTGCGGTTGTTTGCGGTGCATTAAAAGGGGAGTTTGGTCTGTCAATGTCTGTGAAGCGGGCGTAACCCCTACACTATCTGATCGATACAACATCATACCAGATCGTATACACACACTGAATGTTTTAAAGCATGTTATTCCAAACAATTTAGGAATGTTGGTTGATTTATGCCCTTTATGGATTAAAACCCGACTCTGCATCCACTACGTAATTTTCCATGGGAGTTTTGCCATGAATTCCCCTATGGCATGCCACATTTCCCCTTGAAACAACTTTTACATCACTATTGTGGCCAGAAAGAGTCCCTGTGGGTTTTAAAATTCACCTGCCTTTTGAAGTCTATGGCGGTTCGCCCATTTCGCCCATTCGCGAACATTTACGGAAGTTTGCTGTTCGCGAACGGAATATTTTATGTTCGCGACATCACTAATCAGGGAATTGGCAGTGCTTATTGTCACCCCTAGAAACTCAGGATAGAAATTTTTATATTTTATTGAGGGGTTAAATTCAATCGCCAAAATAGCAATACCCTAAATCTGGTGTTCCAGCTGGGGCTAGCCAAGTTTAATAGTGTCTGGCAAAGGATAGATAACTTTCTGGGGTGAAATTCAATTGCCAAGATAGCAATCCCCTAAATCTGGTGTCCCAGCAGTGGCTGGCCAAGTTTAATAGTATCCGGCAAAGGATAGATAACTTTCTGGGGTGAAATTCAATTGCCAAAATAGCAATCTCCCAAATCTGGTGTCCCAGCAGTGGCTGGCCAAGTTTAATAGTATCCGGCAAAGGATATATTTTGTTCTGAGGTGAAATTCAATTGCCAAAATAGCAATACCGTAAATCTGGTGTTCCAGCTGTGACTGGACAAGTTTCATAGTGTTCGTCATAGGATATATTATTTTCTGCGGTGAAATTCAGTTGCAAAAATAGAAATACCGTAAATCTGGTGTTCCAGTTGTGACTGGACTAGTTTAATAGTGACCGGCAAAGGATATATTTTTTTCTGTGGTGAAAGTCAATTGCCAAAATAGCAATACCATAAATCAGTGGTTTCAGCTGTGGCTGGCCAAGTTTAATAGTGTCCGGCAAAGGATATATTTTTTTCTGGGGTGAAATTCAGTTGTAAAAATAGAAATACTGTAAATCTGGTGTCCCAGCAGTGGCTGGCCAAGTTTAATAGAGTCCGGCAAAGGATATATTATTTTCTGCGGTGAAATTCAGTTGCAAAAATAGAAATACCGTAAATCTGGTGTTCCAGCTGTGACTGGACAAGTTTAATAGTGTCCGGCAAAGGATATATGTTGTTCTGGGGTGAAATTCAATTGCCAAAATAGCAATACCCTAAATCTGGTGTGCCAGCAGTGGCTGGCCAAGTTTATTAGTGTCCCTCAAAGGATAAATTTTGTTCTGGCATGAAATTCGATTGCCGAAATAGCAATACCGTGAATCAGTGGTTCCAGCTGTGGCTGGCCAAGTTTAATACTGTCCGGCAAAGGATACATTTTAAATTGTTGGGTGAAGTATTACCATTTTTGCCAGGTACAAACCCCTGCACTGCATAACTGACAGGGAACTTACAATTGGCAATTGTACAATTTCTTGCATGAAATAAAGCCTTTTTTGGCTGTAAAGCCAAAGGTAGTAGCCAATAACAGTTTTTTTTTTTTTTTATAAATTAGTGTAGACCCCAAAACATTGGCAAAATATAAAAAATAAAACAAAGTGTAAGTGCACGGTAGTATAACAGTGGTTGGGTGAGGCAGATATACTTGTCTATTCTGCATAAGGTACAAACAAGTCCCGTGGGATCCATGCCTGGTTCTTTTTAATAAATGAAAGCTTGTCCACATTGTCTGCGGACAGGCGGCTGCGCTTGTCTGTGATAATGCCATCAGCAATGCTAAACACACGTTCAGACAATAAAGTGGCTGCAGGGTAGGCCAGCACCTCCAAGGCGTAAAGGGCAACCTCAGGACATGTGCCCAATTTGATGACCCTGAAGTTGAATGGGGCAGACCCAGTGGCGTAGCTAGAAATGATTGGGCACCACAGCAAATTTTTGAATGGGGCCCCCCTCCCCCAGTAATTTTTGCGCAAACCCCTTCCTTTCATGCCGCCATGCCTGTGGCTACTAAAGATCGCTCTCTCAGACCAGGCCCAGCAGCTGTTCCATTCGCTTTCTACACTGTCTATACTGTCACTGTATATAATTTCATTGTATAATACTGTTAGTCCACCTCCTACCCCTGGATGGGCACTTTCTAGGTCACGGCCCCTAAGCAGTTGCTTCCCCTTCTTCCCCTGTAGCTATTCCCCTAGGCAGACCCATCAGTGAGTACGTGTACTGTTCCACCACGTTGCTGAAATGCTGGCTCCTGCTAAGATGTTCCAGATCTGCTGGTGCTGCAGGTTGTTGTGGCGTGATGACAAAGGTTTTCCACATTTTGCCCATGCTAACCCTGCCTTCTGAGGTGTTGCTGGTGACCCAGCTGCATTGTCAAATTCTTCCTCCTCCTCCCCTGCCTTCACCTTGTGCTTCCACTGAGTCCCCAGTGTCAGGTGTGAATGCCATCAGCAGCGTGTCTACTAGCGGGCTCATCTTCCTATTACACTCCAGTGAGGGAATTAAGGACGGCACGTTGTCCTTGTAACGGGGATGCAGCAGGGTGGCCACCCAGTAATCAGCAAAAGTTAGAATGTGGCAGTAACTGGGCGGTCGTTGCGCAGGCACTGCAGCATGTAATCGCTCGTGTCTGCCAGGCTGCCCAGAGGCAATGACAAGCTATCCTCTTTAAGGGAGGTATAGTGTCTGTGTCCTCTGTATCCCCCAGCGTTCCTCCTACTCCTCTTCCTCATCCTCCAGAAATGTGCCCTGGCTGGACAATTGTGTTCCAGGCCAGAGCCTATGTTGGTGCAGATACCCACCCTCCAAGCCACTTGTATTTGGTTGGCCTTAAGTTAAGGATAAGGCGTGTATATAGTTTTGTTTCTTTATATGTTTAGTTTAGCTGCCTTATAGTTATTTTAATATGTTTTTAAGTAAATTTGTAAATAGTTTGTTAATGGTTCGAGTGAAAGGGGGGGGGGGTGAGTGTGTAGGGTGTGAGGCTGTTTGGGTTTATTTTCCATATGCTTTCTACACTGTCTATACTGCCACTGTATCTAATTTCATTGTATAATACTGTTGAGGGGGCCCTGACAAAGTCTTTTAGTCCCCCTCCTCCTGGATGGGCCCCTTCTAGGTCAGGGATCCAAAACAGTGCGCTTCCCACACTTCCCTATAGCTACGCCCCTGGGCAAACCCATCAGTCAGTACGTGTACTCTTCCACCGTGTTGCTGAAATGCTGCCTCCTGCTAAGATGTTCCAGATCTGCTGGTGGTGCAGGTTGTTGTGGTGTGATGACAAAGCTTTCCCACATTTCGCCAATGCTAACCCAGCCTTCTGAGGTGCTGATGGTGACCCAGCTGCCCGTGAGCTGGCTTGGGTGCCACCCTGCTGAGAACACGGTTCCTCATTATCTTCCTCATCCTACGTATCCTCCAGAACTGTGCCCTGGCTGGACAATTGTGTTCCAGGCCAGGGACTATGTTGGTGCAGGAACCCACCCTTCGAGCCACTTGGATGTCACTGGCCTTAAGATAAGGCGTGTATATAGTTTTGTTTGTTTATATAGTAAGTTTAGCAGCATTATAGTTATCTTAATATGTTTTTAAGAGGATTTGTAAATAGTTTGTTAATGGTTTGAGTGAAAGGGGGGGTGGGGGTGTTGTGTGTGTTCGATTAACTGAATTGATTTTCACTGTCTGGTGTTTAGGAATTTCTGCACCCCAAATTCAGCACTTGTGGCAGGCAGGGGATGTGTGTCAAACTGGCTAGGCCCATACCTGCTAGTATATTTCGCCAATTAGCGCACAACACCAGGCCAGGCTGGAGGCTCAGTGGCACCAACCAATGATCAGTTGTTCCATGCCTGTCCACAGCTCCTGCGCAGTGCAGGGTTTGTCCCACAAACACAAAAGTTTTAAAACAACCTGCTGTCGTTTCCCCCTGGCTGTGCTGCTGTGGGTGGTGAAGGTGTTATGCTGAGTGGATGAGGAGGAGGTAGAGGAGGAGGATGCCAAGTAGGAGGAGGAGGAGGAGGTAACAGGATATAAAATGAAATGCCAGCAATCCTCGGGGGCGGAAGGACATTCATAAAAATGCTATCCGCCTTTGGGCCAGCCGCTACATTTACCCACTGTGTTGTTGGTTATGTGGACGCTGCCACAGATAGCGTTGTGCAGTGCACACTTGATTTTGTCTGCCACTTGGTTGTGCAAGGAAGGGATGGCTCGCCTGCAAAAGTAGCGGCGGCTGGGATACACGTACTGTGGGATAGCCACCGCCATAAGGTTTTTAAAACTGTCCAACAGACAGAATGACAGCATTTCAAAGGACCAGGAAGTTTTAAATAAGGCATTCAGAGCCATGGGTAGGGGGGTACTTCCTCTTTCCATTTCTTTTTCTCTCCAGTGTTTGGGATGGACAGCTGAACACTTCCATGGGATTTGGTGGAGATGCTTGGTGACAATGACAGATGTGGTGGCGTTGCTGCCACATCCTCTGTTTGCTGGGTGACAGGTGCCACTGTCACTCACTTGGGCGTAAGTTTTGAATGTTTTATTATTATTTTTCTGTATTTTATTTTAAGTAATTTCCCTATTCACATATGTTTGCAGGGCATTTACCTACATTTTGCTGCCTTTTGCAGACCTCTAGCCCTTTCCTGGGCTATTTTACAGGCTTTTTAGTGCCCAAAAGTTCGGGTCCCTATTGACTTCAGTGGGGTTTGGGGTGAAGTTCGGGTCGAGTTTCGGATCCCGAACCCGAACATTTTCGGGAAGTTCGGCCGGATTTCTCGAACCCGAACATCCAGGTATTCGCTCAACTCTAGTTAATAGAACTCAGAGCCAAGACAACCTGCAACAGTCAGTAAAATGCAGTAACAGCAAGACCCAGTCTGTGCAATTCAGCTATTTCATTGGCACATGGTGCAAAAAAGTTGACTAATTTACAATGAAACCAACAGTATCAGCCAACATAATCCGACTTGCCCAAAGATGCAAACAGGGGCCACTTGAACAGGGATCACTTTCAGCATCTTTTGTGGGTAATAAAAAAAATAATAAATCCATTTGCTCGTTCATCTTGTCATACTATCGCTGGAGACAGGCTACTTTTTCGTGGGCCACCCTGTATAATGGTGCCATAACCATACTACAACCCAGAAATATTGCTACAGGAACAGAATACAAAAAAAAAGTGTCTAGCATCTCGAGGATCCTTAAATTGGGGCTTTATTCAGACATAAATTCATAACCATACAAGTAGCCAAAAGACAGTCCGAACAAAGCTTACGCATCTTGGACACACACCATGTGCTTATTCATAGCAGAATGTTTAATGCAATATAACACATGTTTAAAATAGTTAACAATACTCCTCCAACATCTTAGAGAGTGATTAGCCAAAATTGAGACACGCCAATCCTTCAACTCCATCTAGTGCTTATTTATTCACTTTTTATTGAGATCATATAAACATAACAAATCAGTAGGGGAAAAATAACAATGCCTCCTGTGTGAAAGTAATAGCACCTCCTTTTGCCTCCAATAGCACCTCCTCTAATAAAGCATATACATCCCCTTTAAAGTAATAATCCCCCATAGTGCCCCCTAAAAAATAATAACGCCCACTGAGTGCCCAATAAAAATGAATAATGCCTCCAAACAAACCCATTGTACCCTCTTATTGAATGTGTAGGCCCCTTGTTCCTATTTACCAATAATGTCCCATACACAATTGCTACAAGAAAAATTAGACAAATAAAACTCACCTATCTTGATCCCTTGACAAGCAGAATGTGTCACCATTGCACAGTTAGTGTCCTGGCACAAGCAATGCAATGCGTTGACATTATCACACCACCAGGACACTGATATCCTGTGTTTGCTCCTGTATCCTGAAAGATGCAGTCCTAAAGTGGTCTGCTTCTGCAGCCTACAAGACAGATAACAGTAGAACATAGCCTATGTATACTACAAATTACAACCTATTTTAATAGCTCAGTGTGTTATTAGATTGATTCCAAAGCGAAAGGTTACTGGTTCGGAACTGGGAGCAACCATGAAGAAGATTTCCCAAGAAAAGATAAACAGCATCATCCAGCTCATCGACAGAAGTAGCTCGGCCAAGAAAATTGCCAAACTGCATCATGTAAGTGCCATGACAGTTGAAAGAATACGAAATGAAGTCTGTCCATCCATTCCAAAACCAAGAGGTGGATGTCTAGGCAAAATATCAGAGTCATCAAGTCTGCTCATCACAAAGTCTATCAGTTCTGGAGCCAAAAACACAACAGAGGAGGTGGTTTGTATTCGTCATAATAGTGAGTTCACAGACGTCCAAGTAAGCACCGTGTGACGCGCATTACACAAGTCTGGAATGGTGGCCTAAAAAAGGTGAAGAAGCCTCGACTTCAATATTGTCATAAGAAGTGCCGACTTGAGTTTGCAAAAAAGTTCAAACAGTGGACAGTAGAAGATTAAAAATGGTGATTTGGAGCAATAGACTGGGCTCTGATGGGTGTAAATGGGTCTGGAAGAAACATGGGATAAGGGTGCTAACTAGCTATGAGCTAGCATGCTCGGCTGAGTATTGGTTTGGCTCGAGCATCGATATGCTCGGCGCTCGGCTTTACTCAGCCAAACACCACGTGTATTTGTCGCATTGCTCGAATCTTCTCCCGCACGTTTGGCACCTTCTAAGAAGCCAATCAAGGTCCAGGTAAGTAATTCCCCTCAGTGTAAGGCCATAGCCATGTTAGCTGTAAGGCTTACACTGATTGGCTGGCTGGAACACATGATACCATTTCATATAGTAGCTGAGGTCCGGCACTTGGCTCATACAGCGTCAGGGAGAGCAGACAGTAGGCAGGGACAGATAGCGTTTTGCTCTAAACTTACTGATTTAACTCCAAAAACCTTATTGAAAGACCTCAGTCCTTTCAACGACTACAGTGTGTGTTTGACAGCAGTGCAGCACTTTTTTTTTTTTTTTTTTTTAAGAAGAGGTTTGTTTCAGCACTATTAGGGGCAGGCGTCACTAGGAAGGGACAGATGCAGGGCTTGAAAATCAATTTTTTTACTACCCATACTTCTAAAAGACAGAAAGATTTACAATACACCATCATAAAGCAGTGTGTTGGGCAGATAATATTAAAAGGGACTTATTCACTACAGTGTGCCTGGTACTGAGATATACACTGCACCATCATAAAGCAGTGTTTTGGGCAGACATTATAAAAAATGTTGCTTATTTATTACAGTGTGCCTGGTACTGAGATATACACTGCACCATCATAAAGCAGTGTGTTGGGCAGACATTATAAAAAGGGGCTTATTCACTACATTGTGCCTGGTACTGAGATATGCACTGCAGCATCATAAAGCAGTGTGTTGGGCAGACATTATAAAAAGGGGCTTATTCACTACAGTGTCCTTGGTACTGAGATATATACTGCACCATCAGAGAAATTATTTTTTCTGGGGAAATTAACCTAACTCTTGCCACATCTTTGTGTCCGTTCAATCCGCAACCGTTATATTAATTACTCCAGCAGAGAGTGGTTTATATTTTGGCAATAGTTAACTAGTTTTGGGCACATCTGTGTGTGCGTTTAGGCCGCAACTGTATATACAGTATTCCAGTAGAGAATACATTTTATTTGGGACAAATTTGCATCCAATATAGAACTACATCCAAATACAATGTATATCGTTAAAATTACATTATCTCTGGCCTAGTGTGGTGCACAAAATCTGTATTTTTTAGTATCCAGTATGTTACAGCAAGTCAATAGAGCGTGTACTGTCAAAATTATATTATCTCTGGGCTAGTGTAGTGCCCAAAATCTGCATTTTTCTGTATCCAGTACCTTACTGGAAGCCAATACATTAACTCTGGGCTAGTGTAGTGCCCAAAATCTGTATTTTTCTGTATCCAGTACCTTACAGAAAGTCAATACAGTGTGCATCATCAAAATTACATTATCTCTGGGCTAGTGTATTGCCCAAAATAAGTATTTTTTTTTTATCCAGTACGTTACTGCAGGTCAATAGAGTGCGCATCATCAAAATTACATTATCTCTGGCCTAGTGTAGTGCCCAAAATCTGTATTTTTCTGCATCCAGTACTGTCCTGCATCAGAAAACTGTGTCTTTAGCGTACAGTAAAACAATCTACGCCACATCTACAGACAAAACCATTAATATGAAGAAGGCGATCGCAATGAGAGGGGGAAGTGGGCGTGACGCTGATGGTGCAAGCAGAGGCCGTTTCCCTGGGTGTGATGCTAATGGTGCAAGCAGAGGCAGTGGCACTGGGCGCAATGAAACTGTGCCTGTTCCCAGTGCACCGGAAAAAACAAAAAAATCCACCTTACCCAGCTTCATGTCAAACTTAGCTGGGCGGGGTAGGACAACACTGTCCAAGTCGGACCAGTGCAAACAGGTGGTCAGTTTGATTGCAGAAGATAATGCTTCCAGTTGGTTAAGTACCAACCTCTCTTCCACAAAGTCCAGTCTCTGTAGCCAAAAGTCTGGTCAACCGAATCCTCACTCTGATCCTCCTCCCTCCCACCATGTCGCGTCTGGCCAAACAAGTGATCCCACACTAGGATATTCACATGACCTCTTTTCATCGCCAGTACTTGAAAAGGTACCTGAGATATTGTGCCCTGATTCCCAACCTCTTGAGCCTTCACAGTCTCAAGAAGATGACTGTGGTGAACGCCAATCATACGTTCAAGAGGTGGATGATGATGAGACACAGTTGCCAATCACTGAGGTGGTGGTTAGGTCAAGTCTGGAGGATGAGCTGAGTAAGGAACTGGTGGATGATGATCCGCAGCACCGCAACAGTCTGGAAGAGGCAGTGGGGTTGCAAATGGGAGACGTCGGCCCACAACAACAAGATGTCAAAAATAGGCACCCCATAAAAATAGACTAATATCTATATAATTTCTAGCTTTAATAATCCACAAGTATGACTATATAGTATTAAATTCATGACATTGCTATTAATCACCAGTAGATGGCAGCAGAGAGAAAGCTTGAATAGCAAAGCTATTTGCTATTGCAGATCTTGGTTTATGGGGGGACAGGATTTACTGCTACATTTCTTGTATCCCCATACTGAAGGTCATGCGTTTGTTCCTTCCATGTAAGGGAACACTAATTTAGAGCCATAAATAGGCTAAAATTATGTAAAACACATTCCTATAATCAGCTAAGGCTACTGGTGATGCAGTAACATGTTCAATAAAATCACTTCTGTCTTCACCAAGCCCGCTCAATTCGCACATCTGAATTATTGACCATACTTCCAGCATATGTGCAACACTACCTTGCCAAGGGGTAGGTGTTCCGCAGTATGGCGCTTTTTTGAGGAAAGTGCAGATGACAAAAGAGTGGTAGTTTGCAACCTGTGACATACCAAAATGAGCAGGGGCGTGAACACTAGCAACCTCCCCACCACCAGCATGATCCACCACATGACATCCAAGCACCCTAAAAAGTGGGACGATCATGTGGGTCCACACTCTTGGTCTGCGGGTCCCACCACTGCCTCCTCTTCCCCTGTGTTACGCACTGCTAGCCAATCCCCTGTCAAAGGCTTTGGCCGGATGCCCCTCGCCCTGCACCTGGATCTTCACATGAACCTTCAGCAACAACCACTTCCCTGTCCCAGTGCAGCATCCAAATGTCGATAACACAGACATTTGAACGCAAGTCCCTAGCCGCCAATATTTTTCACGGTGTGCCGTGCCCGCCTTTCACCAGCATGTGTCCCAGAACATCACCCGTGCCCTGACCAATGCACTTACTGGGAAGTTCCACCTCACCATGGACACATGGACAAGTGCTGGTGGCAAGGGACGCTACATTTCCAGGACAGCACACTGGGTGAATGTTGTGGAGGCCGGGAGTGAGTCGTACCCCGGGATGGCATAGGTGCCACCCAAGCTCAGGATTGCGGGCCCTACATCCATTAGGTCTCCGCCAGCAGCTATGTTACTGGCTCCAAACCCCACTTCTCCTCCTCCGCCGCCTCCTCCTCCACTTCCATCTCCAACATCAGTCAGCCATCAGTCGCTAGCTGGAAGCAGTGTAGCACTGCTGTGGATAAGCGTCAACAGGCCATACTGAAGCTGATCTGCTTATAGCAGAGCTATAGCAGGGTATAAGGGACCAGACCGAGCTGTGCCTCTCCCCACTCAACCTACAAACCGGCATGGTTGTGTCTTACAATGGCCGTAACTTGGTGGCAGCTTTGGAGCTCGGCAACCTGACACACATTCCATGTCGAGCCCACGTATTATCAAAACCTACTCCAATTTGCAGGAGCTACTAGTGAAGGCTTGCCTCTTGTGTGGCCATTTCCAAAAGTCATTCATAGCTTCAGCCGGTCTGTGAATGCTGCAGCAGCGCTTTCAGCTTCCAGCTCACCGACTGTTGTGCGACGTGAGCACGCAGTGGAACTCCTCTACGTTCTACATGTTGGTCAAGCTTTGTGAGCAGCAGAGGGCAGTTGTGGAATACCAGCTGCAACATGGTCGTCGCCTTTCCAGTCAACTGCCACTATTCACAAACGAGGAGTGGACATTGATGTCAGACCTATGTGAGGTTTTAAAAAACTTTGATGAATCCAAACAGATGGTTAGTGGTGATAACGCTATTATCAGTGTAACCATCCCACTGCTGTGTCTACTCAAACGATCGCTACTTACAATTAAGGAGGATGCTTTAAATGTGGCAGACGAGGTAATGGGGGAGGAGATGACACAGGGTGATAGCCAGACCTCCCCCAGTTCGTCTTCTCAGCGTGAATTGGGCCAGAAAGAGGAAGAGGAGGAGCTTTCCTCTGCTACAGAGGCTAGTACCCATGGAACTTTAATTCCATCTGTTCAGCATGGATGGGCAGAAGAGGAGGATGAGGGTATGGAGAGTCATCCTGAAGTTGACATCGACGTCTTCCCTATTGGTACTCTGGCACACATGGCTGACTTTATTTTAGGCGGTCTTTCCAGCGACCCTCGCATTATATGCATTTTAGGTAACATAGATTACTGGGTGTTCACCCTTCTCAACCCTCGCTACAAAAAGAACTTCTCATCTCTGATTCCTGTGGCAACAGGACGAGTAAAACGATGCAATACCAGAAGGTACTTGTTGACAGAGTGCCAAAGTCCGTACTTCCTTAGGCAACCGAGGAAGGGAGACAAGGGGAACACACAGTAGTTCCAATAGAGGCAGGGCTACATTTTCCAAGGCATGGGACACTTTCATGACACCCCGCCAGCAACCTCACCCTGAAGTGCAGCCTAGTGCTACAAGGAGGGAAACGTTTTGGAAGACTGTGTCAGCTTCCTAAATGATCCCTCAGTGCCTTACAACTACTGGATGGCCAAGCTGGACACGTGGCACGAACTTGTGCCCTGCTGCCAGTGTATTGTCTGAGCGTGTATTTAGTGCTGCTGGTGGCATTATAACAGATAAGCGTATCCGCTTGTCCACTGACAATGCTGACAGGTTGAATCAGATAAAAATGAACAAGGCCTGGATTGCCCCTGACTTCTCCACTACACCAGAGGAAAGCTGAAATAATGAGGAACAAAAACCAAATTTAAATGTATGCTTTATAATGTACTCAATCCACTCAATTCAGTAGCACCCTTTTAACCGCAAAAAAAGGCTATATGTTTGAATCTTGTTTTCTCATCCGCCTCCTCCTCCGCCTCCTCTTCCATACAGAATATATATTCCCTCACTACAATGTTTGTAGTGTTTGCTCGACTTCAGGCCCTCACCTCCAATGTTTTATGCGGTCTGCGCACTTGTAGGCCATCACTGCAATTTTTTATGGGGTTCGCTCGGCTTCAGGCCCTCACCTCCAATGTTTTATATGGTCTGCTCACCTGTAGGCCATTACTGCAATGTTTTATGGGGTTTGCTAGGCTTCAGGCCCTTACCTCCAATGCTTTATAAGGTCTACTCACCTGTAGGCCATCACTGCAATGTTTTATGGGGTTTTCTCACCTTCAGTCCCTCACCTCTAATGCTTTATACGGTCTGCTCACCTGTAGGCCATTACTGCAATATTTTATGGGGTTCGCTAGGTTTCAGGCCCTCACCTCCAAAGCTTTATACGGTCTGCTCACCTGTAGGCCATTACTGCAATGTATTATGGGGTTCGCTAGGCTTCAGGCCCTCACCTCCAATGCTTTATACCATCTGCTCATCTGTAGGCCAACACTGCAATGTTTTATGGGGTTCACTAGGCTTCAGGCCCTCACCTCCAATGTTTAATTTGGTCTGCTCACCTGTAGGCCATTACTGCAATTTTTTATTGGGTTCGCTAGGCTTCAGGCCCTCACCTCCAATGCTTTATACTGTCTGCTCCCTTGTAGGCCATCACTGCAATGTTTTATGGGGTTCGCTAGGCTTCAGGCCCTCACCTCCAATGCTTTATACCGTCTGCTCACCTGTAGGCCATCACTGCAATGTTTTATGGGGTTCGCTCACCTTCAGGCCCTCACTACAATTTTTTATTGGGTTCGCTCACCTTCCGGCCCTCAATTATTATATTTTAGAGGGTAACCAGCATGCCCTTGCTCCAAATGTTTTTTAGGTTCGTGAGTAGGCCATCAATAATCATTTTTCAAGGGTGTGTATGATGCTCTCCTTTATGTGTAATAAAGGATGTATTGGAGTGCAAGTTCCCTGTCATTTTTGGCAGCCCTTTCATTTAGTGCATAGGCTTTATGAGTGCAGCAGTGTACCTGAACAATTGTAGCACCATGTGAATGAGGCCCTCCTTTATGTGAAAAACAGGCTGTGTCGGAGTGCTTCTTCCTTGTAATTATTGGCAGCATTTGCACTGTATATACAGTTGAATATACAGGAAAGAATGTTTTCTAACAATTTTACCTTTAAAAATGTATTTTTTATTGAGGGGGCGGGATTTTGGGCGCAATTTTGTTGCTATGTAAAAGTGGCGGACAACTGGAAAAATTTGGTCCCAGCAGCAACATTGGAGTCCAAGATGCACCCAGACTTTGTCCTCATGCTGTTCCAGATCCATTTTGGTGGTGTTTCTGTCACTTTCCGACCTTTTCCAATGGACCAGGCACCCTCCCCTCATCCGAACAGGGGGTACCTGGTTATCTCCCATTGACTTCCATTCTATGAATATCGCTATGTGTTCGGACCGAGTACCCGAACACTTTTGTGCTCGCTCATCACTACATATTATGTATCACTGCATCCATTATGACCAGCTTTATAAAAAAATTATTACATGATCTACACCCTGAGGTGAATGGCGTAAAAAAAAGAACTTAAAACCTGTGCCAAAACTAACATTTTTTTGGTCACCTTACCCCAAATAGTGTATTATTGAGGCCTGTTGCACACTAATGTTTTTTTTTTCCGTTTGCATTCCATATTTCGCGTTCCATATACGGAACCATTCATTTTAATGGATCCGCAAAAAAACCCGGAAGGTACTCCGTATGCCTTTCGTTTCTGTATTTCCGTTTTTCCGTTCCATTTATGATAGAACATGTCCTATCATTGTTCGCATAACGGACAGGAATAGTACTATTCTATCAGGGACCAGCTGTTCCATTCCGCAAAAAACGGAATGCACACAGACGTCACCCGTGTTTTTTGCGGACCGCAAAATATTGAAAAAGCATATGGTCGTGTGCAAGAGGCCTAAATGGTACTAATAAAAACTTCATTTCTTCTCGCAAAAAACAAGCCCCTACACAAGGCGATCGGCAGAAAAATAAAAAAAATATGGCTTTCATAAAATAGGAACATAAAAACTTTTTTTTCTGAAAAATACTTTAATATGTAAAACGAAAAAACAAAAAAAAACAAAGTAGTCATATTTGGTATTTTTGTGTCCGTATCAATCTGCTCTATAAAAATAGCGCACAATCTAACCTGTCAGGTGAACATTGTAAAAAACCAAAAGCAAAAACGGTGCCAGAACAGCCATTTTTTCTTACCTTACCTCACAAAAAGCGTAATATTAGAGCAATCGAAAATCATATGTACCCCAAAACAGTACCAACAAAACTGCCACCATATCCCGTAGTTAGTAAAATGGGGTCACTTTTTTGGAGTTTCTACTCTAGCTACTCTGGCAACTTAAAATTATCCCAGTGAAATCTGCCCTCCAAAAACCATATATTGCTCCTTCTCTTCTGCGCCCTGCCGTGTGCCCATACATTAGTTTACGAGTACGACCACATACAGTTATGTTCAAAATTATTCAACCCCCACTGAAATTGAGTGTTTTGGCCAGTTTGACATTGATTTTGATCATTTCAGTCATCTTGTTTACAATTAAATCAAAGAGGCACTTGTAAGTCAGACAAATATAACATTACATTTATAATGAAATAACCACAAATGTCTTTTCTGTGCTCACATCATTATCAGTTTTATTCAACCCCCAAGTGACATTCAATCTTAGTACAACATCCTTTTCCAGTTATAACAGCTTTTAAACGTGAAGCATAGCTTGACACAAGTGTCTTGCAGCGATCTACGGGTATCTTCGCCCATTTTTCATGGGCAAAAGCCTCCAGTTCAGTCACATTCTTAGGCTTGCACGCTGCAACTGCTTTCTTTAAGTCCCACCAGAGGTTCTGAATCGAATTTAAGTCTGGTGACTGCGATGGCTACTTCAAAATGTTCCAGCCTTTAATCTGCAACCATGCTCTAGTGGACTTGGAGGTATGCTTGGGATCATTGTCCTGTTGAAAGGTCCAACGTCTCCCAAGCCTCAGGTTTGTGACGGACTGCATCACATTTTCATCCAATATGTCCTGGTACTGAAGAGAATTCATGGTACCTTGCACACGCGCAAGCTTCCCTGTACCTGTAGAAGCAAAACAGCCCTGAAGCATGATTGACACCCCGCCATACTTTACAGTAGGCAAGGTGTTCTTTTCTTCATAGGCCTTGTTCTTCCTCCTCCAAACATAGCGTTGATCTATGGCCCAAATAGTTCTAATTTTGTTTCATCAGTCCACAGATCACAAATGTGGTTTGTCCACATGACTTTTGGCATACTGCAGTCGACTCTTCTTATTCTTTGGAGACAGCAAAGGGGTTGGCCTGGGAGTTCTGGCATGGAGGCCTTCATTACGCAGTGTGTGCCTTATTGTCTGAGCTGAAACTTCAGTACCTGCATCTGACAAATCTTTTTTCAGTTCCTCAGCAGTCACACGGGGACTTTTCTCCACTTTGCGCTTCAGGTAGCTCACAGCAGTCGAAGTTAGTATCTTCTTTCTGCCACGATCAGGTAGCGTTTCAACAGTGCCCTTTGCCTTGAATTTGCGAATGATGCTTCCTTTGGTGTCTCTTGGTATGTTTAACATATTTGCAATCTTCTTATAGCCATTGCACTTCCTGTGAAGAGAAATCACCTCTTATCTTGTCTTCCTGGACCATTCTCTTGACTTCACCATGTTTGTAAACACACCAGTAAATGTCTAGAAGGAGCTGAGTATCACAGTAATTTTAAATCTGCCTAATTGGTACTTATTATGCTTGATTGCTGCTCCTTGACATCCAGAGGTGTTTTCAATACTGGATCGAAAACACTTGAATGAACCTCTGTTCTTAAGAGTGGTACTCTTTCAGGGGTTGAATAATTGTGTCAATGAAGAAATCACAAAAAAAACATTTAGTACTGTATTACAAAAACAATTGATGTAATTTTAGTTGCATTTGGTTCTTTAAAAAGTCCTTGTAAGATTTCATTCTGAACACAATTACAAATGTACACTAAATTCCATAAAACCCTTTACAGCATTGGGGGTTGAATAATTTTGAACACAACTGTATGGGGTGTTTCTGTAAACCACAGAACCAGGGTAATACTTATTGAATTTTGTTTGGCTGTTACCCCTTGTTGTGTTACAGGAAAAATGGATTAAAATGGAAAATCTGCTAACAAAGTGAAATTCTATCTACATTTTCCTTTAATTCTTGTGGAACACCTAGAGAGTTAACAAAGTTTGTAAAATCAGTTTTGAATACATTGAGGGGCCAAACATAGGTGGTTTTTATTAGGTAAGCCCAATTTTCTTTAAAAAAAAAAAAAGGTTTGCTTCTAAAATTTCATTAACAAAATGATTCAAACATAAAGTAAACCTATAAGAATTGTAGAGTAATAACTATTTTATGAGGTATCTGTTTTAAAAGCAGAGAAATTAAAACTTGGAAAATTGAACATTTTTGAATTTTTTTGTAAACTTGTGATTTCTATTTTTACAACTAAAAATAAAATATATTGACTCAAATTTACCACTATCATGAAGTACAATGTGTCACAAGAAAACAATCTCAGAATGGCTTGGATAAGTAAAAGTGTTCCAAAGATATTTCCACATAAAGGTACACATGTCAAATTACAAAAAAAACAAAAAAAAAAACAGCCTGGTTCTTAAGGTGAAATATGGCAGGGTCCTGAAAGGGTTAAAGCAATATCCCTATGGAATGATTTCCCTGTAAAAGAGTACATAGCAGAGTGTATAACATATTCTGAGAATAAGTAATCCTCTTTAATTAAAGAAAAGCTAAAGGCAAGTTTTTTTTTTTTTTTAGAAAAGTATTTTTGATAAATTCGGAATGAATTCTGAACTGGTAGAATCAATTTGCTCATCCTTCCATTTTTCTCCTCAAATGAGCGAGATATTTACCCCAGAAAAACTGTTGTAACAGAGAAGCCCTGTTATAAACAGCAGCATGCTATTATTTTAAAATATATATGCTCCGGGGGCGTGGCCTGGCTGGCACTGCAGATGGCCGCATAGAAGGAGAGCTCCGGCTCTGACTGCTCGGTTACCCCGCCAAGCGACTTCTACAGCGACTTCCAGCATTCTCACTGGATCAAGAATGGTGACTAAGGCGATAGGGAAGAAAAAGGGGTCGAGAGGGAAAGGCTCGTTACAGTTAGAGCACTTTTTCCACACAGATGGTACGGGCAAATATGGCCCCGCGACAGAAGAGCGGGTAATAAGACCGGCGTGTCTGACTCTGCAGGCCTCACCAGCACAATCTATGGCAGCCTCCTCCCCTCTCCCCCAGTCAAACCAGCAATTCTCCCTAAATGGGAACTGGGACTCACCGCAACCCTCTGGGGCAGAGGGTGAAGTCCACACCTTACTAGGAGCATCAGGCAGGCATCGGCACCCCCCAGTCCCTGGGCCACATGGAGACCGCATCTTCTCCCCCGAGAGGGACACATGTTCCCTACTAGCTGGGTCGCAGCAGACCTCTCTCAATCCTGAACATACATGGCAAACTGACGTACCCTCTCTGGCTATTCCTCCACTCGGGGACTCAGATATCTTTTCCAACTTCCAGGCCTCGGACGCAGTGGTCTCAGAACACACTCTGAAAGAAATGTTGGCAGCGTTACGCTCCTCCCTGCACACAGATTTCACTAAAATCTTGTCTTCTTTCCAGAAAGTGCTTCATAACATTGGGGACAGGGTCTCACATGTAGAATCTAAAATGGCGGCTTTTGCGCAGGCCCACAATGAGGTGGTGGACTCCCACAACATTTTAGATGAGAAAGTGGATACGTTACAGGCTAAATTGGTCGAGTATGAAGATCGCAATCGCAGAAATAACATCAAATTCTGCAATATTCCTGAATCTGTTCCCGGCCCGAAACTCAGAGTATACTTACAAAAATTTACTAAGCATTTGCTTCCAGATTGTGAGGATTGTGAGATACACATTCTACCACGTCAAAGAGATCCTTATGGAGAAAGCAAGAAAGCAACATCCTTTCCCAGAGCCATACTCTGCGCTGAAATTATTTACGGATCTATCAGCAGCCTCTCTGCAGGCACGCAAACGCCTATATCTATCTTAAGGAATCATGCTATTCAATACCATTGGGGTTTCCCCACTAAGGTTCTTATCAACAGAAAGGGAACTTTTTTCACTGTCACTTCAGTATCAGAGGGCAACGCTTTGCTGTCCAAGTGGAACATCCCAGTTGACGACGACATCTCTCAGGACAACAAAGCACCCCCGACGAAGGCGGCCAGAGAATGGCATAACGTCTCCAAAACCTGACTGAACAGTTGCTGCTAGGCCTACAAGCCTGCTTACTATTCCCTCCTCTGCCTCTCTGTGAGATTGGGTGATTAAGGAGCCCTGCAGCCGTTGTTATGTGATGCTTCTTGTTCTCACCTCCGTTACTTCCTGTGCCACTCTGAAGGGCTACTCTCTTTGGTTATGGGCACGGCTACCGTTGCTTTACTGTTTTGTGTTGACTGTATCTAATTTTTTTGTATTTTGCAGTACCTTGCAGCACCAGGGCTTTAGATGTTGCTACTTTTCCATGCGATACTGTTGGAGGCGCTGGGCAACCCCCCTATATTTGGAAAGTCGGTAACACTGAAGTAGTCGATCATCCTATGTTGTACCACTATGGTCCTTAAAGTATAACTGTCAATTTTTTTTTTTTCTACTGGATTTTGGTGATTAATATCACCTTGTTGTCCCTGTTTTAATTTCTGATTATTTAATAAATAACCCCTAAAAGCCACCTAAAAGTCCCCAGTATTGGCTATTGTTACCTGAGATAAAATCAAGTTGCTATGCTCCTTCCGTCTACCAGATGAGGACGGAGCACGCTGCGTGCATTGGGAACTGATAGTGAGTCAACATTGTAAGGGAATGTATAAAAAGCCAGGTTCTTCCTGACAGGAGATAACAGTGCTGGGCTGTGTGTGTGAACTTCTCCACATGCCTGTGCTTGGCAGACACTCCCTTAGCAGTGCTGGACAATGTGGCTGCTCAGTGTATAAATGACAGCCTTATCTGATAAGAGGAGAGCTTGTAGAAGGACTACAGGCTTCAGCCAGACCTGGGAACTTCACTGCAAGACCCCCCTATACAGAGCTGGTCTTCACTAACTTCACTGCAGGCGTCCTATGGATAAGCCTCAGGGCTGAGGGCAGGCATCTTAACAGAATAGTGAAATTGCAGTTTTATGCAGACCGGTTGCTAAGGGCTGAATCTTATTAAATAAGGGGTAAGTAAGTCTAATAGTTATTGATTCAGGAATATTATCATATTAGTAACTACATATATGAAAACTGAAATTAGGGTCTAAATATGACAGTTATCCTTTAAGATACTTTCATTGAATGTGAGGGGGTTGAACAGCCCCTTCAAAAGGTCAGTGATGTGGAGGGAGTTGTGTGCCCAAAAATGTGATATTGCTTGCTTGCAGGAGACACATATATCATCCTCTAACCCACCAAAACTTCACAATAAGAATTTCCCTACTATTATACACTCTTCTTTCCCTAAAAAAAGAGAGGAGTCCTTATAGCCTTTGGAGCGTCTCTAGCGGTTCAGAGCCGCCAAACCTGGGTCGATCCCTATAGTCGCTACATTATTGTGCATTGTATGCTTAATTCTGTAGAGTACACCATTCTCAATCTCTATGCTCCCAACTCTCATACTGAACGCTGTCTGAATCGAACACTCAGGAAACTGAAAACATTACTAAAGGGACATCTGATAATCTGTGGGGATTTCAATTCAATCTGTAACCCGTTCATGGACTCTACGGCGAACTCTCAATCCCGTCGGATTGGAATCGCTAAATTAGCCTGGACTTCAGAGGTGTATGATATATGGCGTCTCTTGCATAAAGCGATCTCCCTAGATGAAATCCGCACTGCGATCCGTACTCTCCCGTTGAACAAGGCCCCTGGCCCTGATGGCTTCTCTTCTTTATACTATAGGAAGTTTAGCAATAGCAAAAGCAGGTGCACTATGCGGCAATACTAAACCCTCACACTGATAAAATTGAGGGGTTAGTTCGACATATCCTACTAGGAAGACATGTCTTAAGCTCGGACACCACGGCAAGGTCCCTCAAGTAGCCCGAGGCCCTACCACTCAACCTACCTGTGCCGTATGGGCGATACCAGGAGCCGTTGGGCATTACGGGAGCGTAAGGCCTGACTCACAGACAGCTCACCAGTGACCTCCAGCATGTAACCATGCTTGCAATGGGAGGTGGGAAGTGCCTGTGAGCCCCACCCGAGACCGGCTGATATATCCCAGAGCCTCCCAGGTGCACCTAAATGTAGCCTGTAGATGAAAAGCAGGCACACTTAAATCGGAGTTTATACACCTCCAAACATATTATACAAACCATTAGAAAACGTGGTGTGGTGTTTAACAAGCAGGATATGCTCAACCCATATGCAGTTGTGCATGTATCTAGGGGAGCACATCCTGCACTTGTAGTCCGTTGCTAGGGGAAATCAACAGAAAAAAATGCATACAATGGAAGATGCCAGCAACGGACTACAAGTACCACAATAACTATCCTACATACGATAGCGATAATGTGGATGGGGAGAACAATCAAAAACATAACAATAGCAAAAGCAGGTGCACTCTGCGGCAATACTAAACCCTCACACTGATAAAATTGAGGGGTTAGTTTGACATATCCTACTAGGAGGACATGTCTTAAGCTCGGACACCACGGCAAGGTCCCTCAAGTAACCCGAGGCCCTACCACTCAACCTACCTGTGCCGTATAGGCGATACCTGGAGCCGTTGGGCATTACGGGAGCGTAAGGCCTGACTCACAGACAGCTCACCAGTGACCTCCAGCATGTAACCAAGCTTGCAATGGGAGGTGGGAGGTGCCTGTGAGCCCCACCCGAGACCGGCTGATATATCCCAGAGCCTCCCAGGTGCACCTGAATGTAGCCTGTAGATGAAAAGCAGGCACACTTAAATCGGAGTTTATACCCCTCCAAACATATTATACAAACCATTAGAAAACGTGGTGTGGTGTTTAACAAGCAGGATATGCTCAACCCATATGCAGTTGTGCATGTATCTAGGGGAGCACATCCTGCACTTGTAGTCCTGCACTTAATTCTGTAGAGTACACCATTCTCAATCTCTATGCTCCCAACTCTCATACTGAACGCTGTCTGAATTGCACACTCAGGAAACTGAAAACATTACTAAAGGGACATCTGATAATCTGTGGGGATTTCAATTCAATCTGTAACCCGTTCATGGACTCTACGGCGAACTCTCAATCCCGTCGGATTGGAATCGCTAAATTAGCCTGGACTTCAGAGGTGTATGATATATGGCGTCTCTTGCATAAAGCGATCTCCCTAGATGAAATCCGCACTGCGATCCGTACTCTCCCGTTGAACAAGGCCCCTGGCCCTGATGGCTTCTCTTCTTTATACTATAAGAAGTTTAGCAATAGCAAAAGCAGGTGCACTGAGCGGCAATACTAAACCCTCACACTGATAAAATTGAGGGGTTAGTTCGACATATCCTACTAGGAAGACATGTCTTAAGCTCGGACACCACGGCAAGGTCCCTCAAGTAGCCCGAGGCCCTACCACTCAACCTACCTGTGCCGTATGGGCGATACCAGGAGCCGTTGTGTTCTCCACATCCACATTATCGCTATCGTATGTAGGATGGTTATTGTGGTACTTGTAGTCCGTTGCTGGCATCTTCCATTGTATGCATTTTTTGCTGTTGATTGCCCCTAGCAACGGACTACAAGTGCAGGATGTGCTCCCCTAGATACATGCACAACTGCATATGGGTTGAGCATACCCTGCTTGTTAAACACCACACCACGTTTTCTAATGGTTTATAAGAAGTTTAGCCATCATCTGATAACACATCTTCGTCCAGTTTTCTCCACAGCTATGGAAACGGCTCTCTTCCAGCTGAAATGTTGGAAGCGCTCATAGTGGCAATACCGAAACCGGGTAAGTCCCCCATGAATACAACTAGCTACCGCCCTATATCGTTATTGAACTGTGATGTTAAGCTGTACGCCAAGATACTAGCCAATAGGCTTTTGAAGGTGATTCCTTCATTAGTTTCTATGGATCAGACTGGTTTCGTGCCGGGAAGGCAAGCCCCGGATAACACCAGGAGACTTCTGGCATTGTTGCAAGAGGTGGAGGTCTCGGGCATTCAGGCCGCCTTCTTGACATTGGACGCCGAGAAGCTGTTTGACCGCGTTAGCTGGTCCTAGGCCTTCTCAGTTCTACGGAAATTTGGACTTTCGGGCCCAATATACACAGCTATTGCAGCGTTATACTCCAACCAGTGCTCTAAAGTATTTGTGAACGGGGCCCTGTCATCAGCTTTTTACTTGACAAATGGGACTAGGCAGGGGTGACCGCTGTCCCCCTTATTTTTCATATTATCTATAGAATAGTGATGAGCGGCAGGTGCCATATTCGATTTCGACGAAATTCGCGAATATTCGAATGAATATTCGTTTCGTATTCGTCGAAATCGAATATTCGTCATTTTTTCTAGTTATCGCGATTAAAATGCGATTTAAATAATCGCATATTGCGATTTGTACTTAAGGCTACTTTCCTATTGGTTTCATATCTAGAATTAGCGAGGATGACGAATATGACGAATGTATTCGTCATATTCCTCAAAACGAAGATAACGAAGTATTCTACATCTTCGTTTTAGCAACCTATTCGTCAACCTCGCTAATTCTAGCAATCAAATAGGAAGGTTGACTATAGAGACAGCTGTGTTAAATTCGCTATGCGATTTTTTTTTAATACAATAATTATATTACTTGATATGATAATATTATTATAAGTATTCTATTTATTAAAAAAAAAAAAAATCGCATAGCGAATTTAACACAGCTGTCTGGTAAGTCAACCTTCCTATTTGATTGCTAGAATTAGCGAATAGCGAAGTTGACGAATAGGTTGCTAAAACGAAGATGTAGAATACTGCTATCTTCGTTTTGAGGAATATGACGAATACATTCGTCATATTCGTCATCCTCGCTAATTCTACCAAGCCAACCATAACTTCTGTGCTCATGGAGCGTCCCCATCACCATGGGAACGTCTCCATATACTAAAAATGTACTGTCGGATTTGAGGAATTACGTTGAAATCGCAATGCGATTAATTCAAGTTATATTAATCGCATTGCGATTTCAACTTAGAGCTGGGTTTATAATGGGTCAGCTTGCTAGAATTAACGAAGTTAACGAATATGGAATATAGCAGCAGTGCTAGTTGAAATCGCAATGCGATTAATTTAACTTAAAGTATTCGCATTGCGATTTCAACTTAGCACTGCTAGTGCATAGCTATATATTCCATATTCGTTAATTCTAGCCTATGTAAGATAGCAGTGCTAAGTTGTAATCGCAATGCGATTAATATAACTTGAATTAATCGCATTGCGATTTCAACGTAATTCCTCAAATCCGACAGTACATTTTAGTATATAGAGATTTTCCCATGGAAGGGGACGCTCCATGAGCACGGAAGTCGGCAGAAGCGGCAACGGGCACTGACTGGAGCAGCCAGGAAGCCAGGAATCCTCATGACAGGTAAGAACTACTTTTGGGAAGTGGGAAAGAAAAAAATATAACTAAAAAAAAAAAAAAAAAAAACGAATATTCGAAATAGCGAATTTATAGCGCTATATTCGAAATATTCGCGAATTAGCGAAGTGCCGATATTCGCTAAAAAAATTCGCTTTTCGAATATTCGCGCTCAACACTACTATAGAACCATTAGCGGAACTGATTAGGCGGGACCCGAATATACATGGTCTGAAAATAGGCCCCACTGAACACAAAGTAGCACTCTTCGCTGACGATGTGATAGTAATCTGTTGAGACCCCGAGACCTCCCTCCGGAGACTGTTTGACCTCTTACAGGGGTTTGGACAGATCTCCTACTATAAGCTAAATGTTGACAAATCCCAGTGCCTTCCAGTCAACATCCCTGCTGACCAACTGAGCTATCTTAAGGGCCTCTTTTCACTGGACTGGCAGCAGGAGAGCATTTTGTATCTTGGCATACAGCTGACTTATCCAGTATCTAAGACCTTTCAAACTAACTTCCCCCCTCTGCTGGAGGGTCTAGCTGGAGACAGGAATCAGGAATATGAAGAAATACTTAATCTACTGGTTCGGCAGAGTAGCCGCTTACAAAATGCTATTTCTCCCTAAGATTCTCTACCTCTTTAGGACCCTACACATCCCGATCCCTGATTCCTTTTTTAATAACGCTAGAAAGCAGATGATGGGATTTATTTGGGACATGAAACATCCTAGAGTAGTGTATTCCATCCTAATTAAACAAAGGAGAGAAGGAGGATTGGGTGTCCCTGACCTGAGAAACTATCGTACAGCTTGCCTTTTAGACCAGTTGGTCCATTGGTGGAACGACTCTGCAGACAAACATTGAGTGAATATTGAAAGGACCTCCCTCACTCTTTTTTCCCTACGCTCCTCACTGGTCGGAACAGTATGGAAGCTCCCTTCTCGCAAGTCCCCCCTCCATGCTATCCAACTATCCGTCTCGGCATGGGAAAAGTTGCTGGGTAAACCCGATATAGGAAGAAAACTGGCCCCCCACCTTCTTTCCATATCCTGCCTAGCTGACCATATCCCAGATTTAAATCTCAAGACGTGGGAGATGTGTGGGATTAGAGCAGTTAAAGACATGATGGGCTCTGACGGTATAATATCGTTTTCCCACCTTCGAGATAAATTCAACATCCCTAATAGGGATTTATATAAGTTTCTACAGATTCGGTCCTTCCTAGAGAAAGATGAGAAAATCTCACTAGGTATCCCCCGAGAAGTCATACGGTATCTCCATGACAGATTTCCCAAGAAAGGAGGGATTTCCCTCTTTTATGGCCTTCTTACAAACGATATTGAGTGGTCAAAACCACCCCCCCTTGGACAAGTGGGAGAGGGACTTGGGCCGTACCTTCTCTGTGGATCAGTGGCGTGCTGCTTTTAGAGTAACACAATCGGTCTTCCGCTGTGTGTCCCACCAAGAAGCTATCTTTAAAACATGCTTAAGGTGGTACTACGCACCATCCAGACTACATTTAATGTTTCCTTCTGCCAGTCCTTATTGGAGAATGTGTGCTGGCCAGGTTTCCATTCTTCACATCCTTTGGGCCTCTCCCAAGCTTACTGGCCTCTGGAATGAGGTGCAGAACCTTTTAAACACCCTCCTACCTAACCCTATTGTAGTGACCCCGGAACTGGCCCTCCTCTTCATCACCATTGACACCCTCCCACATATGTGTCATCCAATCACGGCCCACATACTTATGGCCACCAAACTGGCTATCACCAGATATTAGAAAAATCCGACCACTCCTTCCCTTTGTGAGATTGTGGCGATAGTGAACTCCACGTGTACGTACGAGAGAATGTGGTATAGCTGACTACCCTCTATGTCAAAGATTGTTCCCTGAGCCCTGGTGCTCCCCTCGCTGTTTTATTGTTTACTGCTGTGTTTAATTTTGTTTTCTTTATTTCTTTACTTTCCTTGGTTACGCTGAGTCGTATAAAGTGACTCTGCGGGTTGCAAACAACTGTGGACAAACTGTTGGTGAACGCCCACCGTGCACCTTTATTTTCAACCTCCTACTATAGCTCATCTCTGCTATGGGATAGTGGTGTCTCATGTGTTTTTTGCAATACATGGTGTGTGTACCATACTGTTATCATTGATGTCAGATTGTAACAGTGAATGTGAGCTGTATATGTTTCAACTTTAAAATTCAATAAAAACAAAATGTGAGTAAAAGAATATTCCCCTTAATGTTTTAGGGTCCCCTGAGCCTTCTGTGGGATGTACTCACAGATACTGATGCTGCTATTTAGCAAGTATCTTCATTGCTCGCTGCCATAGTAAGTCTTTTGTGAGATTTTCTGCAAATCTTACTCAAATGCTCATGAGACCTTGTTTATCTGCGACAACAGAGAGAAGAAGCCACCTACACCCAACAGTTGGTGCAAGGTGGCTGCCACCCTAAAAAAACATACAGCATTGACTTGTCATTCATGTTGGAAACTTTTAAAATAATTTTCGATCTTACTTGTGTGGTTGCTATTTCAGGGGAAATATGATAAAAACAGCATCTCTTTTGAAAAGGCATTCGGCTGAAAATGGAAAACAAAAGACTTGATATTACACAGGGATATAAAATTGTCTGAATATGCTACTAGGCCTTTAAAGAGGTTGTTTTACTTCACATTTTCATACTTACTGGCTGCAAGCGCGCAATTCACTTCCTGGATTATGGCTGGGGGTGGGCTTCATTTTGATTGAATTATTCTCCCGGCCGGGCCGCACGCTGGACTGAACACGTGCGCCGCCACGCATACGCCATGGTGATATAGCACACTGCGCGTTCGCAGCTCTGTACTATACTGCACAGTAAGAAGTCACCATGGGGCATGCGCGGCGGCATGCGTGTTGAGGACAGCGTGCGGACCGGCTGGAAGAAATTGAGTTGTCTTCTGCGCAAGCGTGGACCCCATGATTCGAGTGAAGAGCGGTGGCCGTAACGAGGGGAATGACAACAATCAGGTAAGTGGGGATGAATTTCTTAAAAAGGGTGGGAATTGGGTGATTAAATGTATTTACAAAAATCATCACTGTCAAATCATTAACAGATTTAACAGTGATCATTATGATGGGAATACCCCTTTAAGGTAATTAATAACATTAGGTACTCTATCAGCCTACTAGGGAAAACTCAGTTGAAATTTCATCAGCAGTACTTCTTTCTCAGTTGGACCTAGTAATATAGTTGTGTAAGAATATTGGAAATCATACTTTCAAGCAATGGTACACATTAATTATGATGAACAATGATAGATATGCATAATACAATTACTTAATTTAATCTTGCTGCTAATCAGAACAATGTGCTGCAGATTTATTTATTTTTTCATATCATTTTTAGCTTCTAAGGGTACGCCTCAAGAAATGCTTTAGGCTTTTTCTGCTCCAAATTAATTATAACCCATTATATATGTATATTGTGGGGATTCGCTCTGGTAGATAGGACTAGCGGGTACAGTACAGAGGCAACGTACAAGCTTGTAAATCAAATGTACGTGTTTTATTCACAGAAAAAGGAGCATCACGCGAAAACAGGTGGCTTAGTGTTTGTTCACACACATAAAAGTTTATAAATGGAAGAGTCACCTTAGCTCCTGGGTGTTAGCAAGTCCATAGGCAGGCTTTTTTTGGCAGCCTGTTCACTTTCACAGGGGTCTGAGCCCTCCAGCTCGGCTCCAGCCGCAGGTCCCAAAACACAGCCCATAGATCCAAGCACACAGAGTTCTGAGCTCCCCTGTAAGAGGGAGGTAATCCACACAGCTGATAGTGCTGCCTGTGCTATATATCCCAGCCAAGACCCGGCCTGGAACAGTCACCCACCCAGCACTTTGACTACTCCCAGTAAGAGACAGCCCGAATCAGCTATAATAGCTGCACTAAATAGCAATGTGTGCAACAGCTATTGCTGCTGACACAAAAAAAAAAACCCGACTCTTACTTCACCGAGGGCAGGAACCCTTAGTGACACGTACCTTCCATCCACAACGGTCCCTTGATCCTTCCTACAATATATATATTTGTGGTCAGGGCTACGGACACGAAAGCCGAAGAGCCCTAGTGGGCTAAACACCGAGACCCACCGTAACTGCAAGACGCATCTTACCTAACTAAATGGCTGGTGGTGTGCCGGTAGCCATGTCCGTGGGTAGGCCTATAAAAGGGGGGCATACCCTGTAGAGGTGAAAATAGAAAGGGAGGGAGGGTGGGGCAACTGAGAAAACGCCCGCCCCTAGGTGGGGCTGTGCCTGGTTTAAGTAGAGCCTCCGCCCCTCCCACAAATGCAGTCTAAACAGACTGCCAAACTTGTGGTCAGGGCTACGGACACGAAAGCCGAAGAGTCCTAGTGGGCTAAACACCGAGACCCACCGTAACTGCAAGACGCATCTTACCTAACTAAATGGCTGGTGGTGTGCCGGTAGCCATGTCCGTGGGTAGGCCTATAAAAGGGGGCAAAACCAGCCATGTAGGGTGAAAAGAGACTTGAATGGCCTGTGCAAAGAAACCCCTGATCCAAACTGCGAGCAATATCTCCCACGAGAGTTCGGATACATAAGTCAACCATAATGACGCCTGCATCCGTCCTGTGGGTAGAGCCAGGACAGAATGCTGAATGTCGCAGATACTGCCCCAATGCACGAGGGAGGAACTGGAAACGCTTCAGAAGGAAGCGTGGACGATACAAACTAAACCTGAAGACTTGGTTGTGGTGCGAGCACTGACAAAATCCCCCTAGCCTTATGAGACTGGAGAACTGAGAGCCTAACTGTCTAGACTATGGAAAGAAGGGCCCGAAGAGTACCATGTAGGCCAGGAAAGGATGTAAAGCAATAAGCTAAGAACGTAGTATATGGAATCCTGTCGATGCCCTCACGAGAGTGAAGGAGTGCGATTGCGATAAGCTGCTGGCGATTCAGTTCGCAGACCTGGCTGATTGAAAACGTAACCGGCATGGTAATACAAATGACAAATATGAGGATTAAACAAGAAAATAACTTAAAAAGTGGCCTGAAGAAAGTACAGGCGGGATTACATCATGGGCCTGACCGATGTGATAGGCGATACTTAAAATAACTATATTTCCTGAAAAAACCTGACAGGCGAATATCGTGAACACGAGACCAGACCAACGTGGCCGGTGACATTTAATGACGAGTGTCATTCGGTACGAGAACCTGAAGGTGGCCGATGACACCCATGACTTGAACTCTGGAAATTAAAGTCTGGTCCTGGGGGGGAGCATAGCCAGACAGGTGATCTGTCGACCAGGCAGGAGTTCGTGAGCTGGCCACATTGATTATTGAACGTGAAGAAAAACATAAGCGGGCAACCAACTATGGTGATTGAAAACGTAGGATGAAGAATGCAACCAGAACAGACAACAGGTTTAAAACGGTAGCCTAAGAGTGACATAAATAATTGAATGTGTATGATTGGAATGTAACGGGCTAAGAACGTTGAGTTAGAGAATAAGGGCCTAACAAAAGAACAAGAGCTATGACACCCGGGTGGCCCATGCTCCTAATGACAATAAACGATATGTTATATGTGGCAGCAGTGGCGCCGCTGCCCATCCTGCATGTACCACAAATAAGGCTATTAGTATGTTTCTGGGATCAGCTCCCTGTGAGCAGAGCATAGCAAATGACCTACCACAATTCCTGCCAAGCACTAAATTGTCCGCAGAGGGAACGGAATGGTAACGAGGAGTGACCAGCAAAGGAAGCAATGCAGAAATGAAGGAGCAAACGGAAATAATCCATGCGGCACCCAAAGTCCGCCAGAAGTAGCCGTGATCGTAAAAAGCCTGTCCCGAAGAGGGACAGTGTAGTAAAGACCAAACCCGGAGAGTAAGCATAGCCGACTATCCGGTGAAGGTAGCCGGGCAGCAAAAGATTCTCCAGCCGAGGGAGCAGTGCAGTAAAGCAAGTGCCCGGCAGAGGGAGCAAAGCGACGGTGGAACCAGCAGGGAGAGTGGTGCCGTAAGAGGAGAGTCTGGAGGAAAGCTATGTGGTGATAAGGAGAGACCAGCCAAGGAAATGACGACTGTGAAGCAGAACAAAATGGTGAATAATAAATGATGTTTGCCGAGGGGACTAAAAGAACAGGAGGGCGTAATGCAAGGACTGCCTGGGGGGTGGAGCCGCACAGCGATACCGCCTGTGGCATGCAGAACGAATGCATATGTACATATGATACCTGAACCGGCAGACCGCAGGAAGTAATAACTATGACAAATGGCCTTGATAATATGCGTACTAATTGAAACCGAGGGTCTAGCCTGAATACCTGACAGGCTAATGTTACTAAAAGTCGCCTGACCCGCATGGCAGGTGACCCTTGCCAGGCTGAGCTCCATTGTGGAAGAGTACACCTGGGGAAGCGTGGCAGACAATGGATGCACCACCGACAGACTTTGGAAAAGTGGCCTGCGCCCGGATGAACAAAGAAGCAGATATGGGTGTGCGACATATGGGACAAATCAACCTGGATTTACGGAAGTTCAACCCACCGGGTAAATCGCCAGGCAGGACGAAAAACAGTCGTCGGTCCCCGAAACCATGGGGTCGAAGCAGTCATGGTGCCCCGGGCGGTCATGGTGCCCCGAAGCCATGGGGCCGAGCGGTCATGGTGCCCCGAGCCATGGGGCCGAAGCGGTCATGGTGCCCCAGGCCATGGGGCCGGGCGGTCATGGTGCCCCGGCCATGGGGCCGAAGCGGTCATGGTGCCCCCGAAGCCATGGGGCCGAGCGGTCATGGTGCCCCGAAGCCATGGGGCCGAGCGGTCATGGTGCCCCCGAGCCATGGGGCCGAAGCGGTCATGGTGCCCCGGCCATGGGGCCGGCGGTCATGGTGCCCCGAGCCATGGGGCCGAAGTGGTCATGGTGCCCCGAGCCATGGGGCCGAGGCGGTCATGGTGCCCCGAGCCATGGGGCCGAGGCGGTCATGGTGCCCCGGCCGTGGAGCCGGGCGGTCATCGTGCCCCGCGGCCGTGGAGCCGAAGCGGTCATCGAGCCCCGGGCCATGGAACCGGGCGGTCATCGTGCTCCCGGCCATGGAGCCGGGCGGTCATCGTGCTCCCGAGCCATGGAGCCGAGCGGTCATCGTGCCCCGAAGCCATGGAGCCGAGCAGTCATCTTGCCCCGAGCCATGGAGCCGAGCGGTCATCGTGCTCCCGAGCCATGGAGCCGGAGCAGTCATCGTGCCCCCGAGCGATGGGGGCCGAGCAGTCATTGTGCCCCCGGAGCCATAACAATCATCGTGCCCCGAGCCATAGCAGTCATCGAGCCTCCGAAGCCATGGGGCCGAGCAGTCATTGTGCCCCCAAAGCCATGGAGCCGAAGCAGTCATCGTGCCCCTGAAGCCATGGAGCCGAAGCAGTCGTTGTGCCCCCGGAGCCATGGAGCCGAAACAGTCATCGTGCCCCCGAAACCATAGCAATCATTGTGCCCCCGAAGCCATGGAGCCGAAGCAGTCATCGTGCCCCTGAAGCCATGGAGCCGTAGCAGTCAGCGAGCCCTCAAAGCCATGGGGCCGAAACAGTCAGCAAGCCCTCAAAGCCATGGGGCCGAAACAGTCAGGGGCCCCCAAGCCATGAAGCAAAAGCGAACATGGGGCCCCCCAAATCCTAAGGCCAAGTAATCATAGGGCCCCCAAGCCATGAGGGCCAAGCCACCGTAGGGGGCCCCCACAGCCATGAGGCCAAAGCAAACATGGGCCCCCGAAGCAATGAGGCCACAGAAATCGCGAGGACCTCAAGTCATGAGGCCAAGCAGACATGGGGCCCACAAGGCATGCGGCCATGCAGACATGCGGACCCTAGCGCCATGAGCCCAAGGCAATCATGGGACCCCCAGAGCCATGAGACCAAAGCAGTCATGAGGTCCCCAAGCCGTGAGACCAAGGTAGTCCTCGGGACCCCGATGCCAAGGGGCCGAAGTGGTCATCATGCCCCCGACACCATGGGGTCGAAACGGTCATGGAATCCCTACTCCCTGAGGCCAGCAGTTATGGGGCCTCCGCGCCATGAGGCCAAGCAATCAAGGGTCGCCACTGCCTGGCGGCCCAAGCAATTAGGGGCCCCTGCGGCCTTGCGGGCAAAGCAATCATGGGCCCCTGCGCCATGAGGCCGTCCAAGATGTACGTGATGAGTAAAGGTAAATAAGAGTGAGCCCAACATGATGGAAAAAGCAACTACTAGGATGATTGGGACCTCTAAAGTAGCCTGGAAAGGAACGAGACTACTGACAGGTATGGACATTAGTAATCCGAACAACGGGCATAAGCATAAAACTAAAACCAGCCATATAACTTAAAAATGCAAACGTGGAATATGAAACTGAGAAGAGAGAGTACAACCAAAACCTGATGCATTGCGATTTGCGAAGTCCCTTGTCGCGACAAAGAACTGAAAACTTGAAAGAAACAGTAGTGAGTCGGAAGCTCAAACCCTAATGACCCACTGGCCCCAGCTGAGAGGCTGTTTATTGAACTGGGGCAGTGGGAACAATCTTAGTGAATACAAACCAGAAGTAAAGGGGAGCAGACAGGATTTTTATTTTTTTTGCTTGCAACTAGAGCAAAGACCCACTTGATGTATACGCGCAGAAAAAACAGATGTAAAGGAAATGACCATTGATGCCCGTCATGTTTGACAGGAGAGTGGCACCGGAGCCACCAGCTGCCTCAGTGTGACAATCGAATAAAACAACCGTGACGTAGAAACTGACGGGAGAATGTGGCTTGAATGGGAGCATGGTGTGCCAGCAAATGGGTGAACTGTGGACCTGGAATGAGCAAAACCTAAAAACATGATATAACCAAAATGCAGACCTGAATGTGAGCGGAGTAAGATAGCGTCGCGACAGCGAACGCATGGACGCAGTTCTAGCAGGGAATGGAGTGTAGTACTAGATGTAACAGCACACGTGGGAACTCAGCTAGAGCGTGAAAGGAGTATTAACTTGCTGTAACAGCAGACGTGAGATGCGGCCGTGGATGGGCGGGAACATTGAGACGTAAGCGTGAAAGTGAAACCCGGAGTCACAGCGGTAGTGTGAACCCCAACTCTGGCAATAGGCCAAACATAAAATTTGGTATGACCGCAGCCTGCAGTGAACGAGGCATAAACAAACTGTAACGGTGACATGAACGCGCTCATGCAATGGGCCTAAGCAACAGTGGACGTGTAACACCAGTCTGAGTGTGGTGCAAGCAAACATATGAAAGCAAAAGCGGTATGAATGCAAAAAAACAGGATGACAGAAAAATAAATAAATGCACAGGGAATAAGACAGATTTACCCACTGTTGTGACCATGCGTGGAGCGTAAACGTGATGCGAGAGCGGACGAGAGCACCGCTCAGAAATGAGCATGTTGAAAGAGCAGACATGAGAAGGCAGCGTCTCAATTGACAGGGCAAAACCTGGCGTAAAGAGTTGAAGCATACACGCAGCCCTGATTGCGGGGAGGGGCGGGTCACATGGGAAGTATATGCTATAGCAAGAGCCGTAACAAGCAACAGCTGCATCCAATCTCCATCACATGCAGCCCAGGTAAACCTTCCCTACCGCACGCAGGCTGAAGTAACTTTTTAAAGCGAAACAACGTGAATGTAAAACACATGAGATAGAAGGGGAACTAAATCAGATTACCTAAACAAACAAAGTGAAAGGAATTGTTTAACTCCGACAAAACAAACCTAAGAAGCTGAGGCGGACGATTTTGAGGCGATGCCTCCCGCTCGCAAGAAAGGTCAGATTCCAGCCGGCCGGAGAGACGGACACGGCTCAATTAACTTACATACATGGCGCACGCGTCCCTACGGTAGCCACGGGCAGAAGAAAAGCTCCATTCCAGGTCCATACTGTAGTGAAAGAAACTTCCTAGCAGAGGAAAGTGCACCCTGCTGACACACCAGCATCCCCTGTGCAACTGAGAAAACGCCCGCCCCTAGGTGGGGCTGTGCCTGGTTTAAGTAGAGCCTCCGCCCCTCCCACAAATGCAGTCTAAACAGACTGCCAAACATATATATATATATATATATATATATATATACACACACACACACTCACCTAAAGAATTATTAGGAACACCATACTAATACGGTGTTGGACCCCCTTTTGCCTTCAGAACTTTCTTAATTCTACGTGGCATTAATTCAACAAGGCGCTGATAGCATTCTTTAGAAATGTTGGCCCATATTGATAGGATAGCATCTTGCAGTTGATGGAGATTTGAGGGATGCACATCCAGGGCACGAAGCTCCCGTTCCACCACATCCCAAAGATGCTCTATTGGGTTGAGATCTGGTGACTGTGGGGACCATTTTAGTACAGTGAACTCATTGTCATGTTCAAGAAACCAATTTGAAATGATTCCAGCTTTGTGACATGGTGCATTATCCTGCTGGAAGTAGCCATCAGAGGATGGGTACATGGTGGTCATGAAGGAATGGACATGGTCAGAATCAATGCTCAGGTAGCCCGTGGCATTTAAACGATGCCCAATTGGCACTAAGGGGCCTAAACTGTGCCCAGAAAACATCCCCCACACCATTACACCACCACCAGCCTGCACAGTGGTAACAAGGCATGATGGATACATGTTCTCATTCTGTTTACGCCAAATTCGGACTCTACCATTTGAATGTCTCAACAGAAATCGAGACTCATCAGACCAGGCAACATTTTTCCAGTCTTCAACAGTCCAATTTTGGTGAGCTTGTGCAAATTGTATCCTCTTTTTCCTATTTGTAGTGGAGATGAGTGGTACCCGGTGGGGTCTTCTGCTGTTGTAGCCCATCCGCCTCAAAGTTGTGCGTGTTGTGGCTTCACAAATGCTTTGCTGCATACCTCGGTTGTAACGAGTGGTTACTTCGGTCAACGTTGCTCTTCTATCAGCTTGAATCAGTCGGCCCATTCTCCTCTGACCTCTAGCATCAACAAGGCATTTTCACCCACAGGACTGCTGCATACTGGATGTTTTTCCCTTTTCACACCATTCTTTGTGAAAATCCCAGTAACTGAGCAGATTGTGAAATACTCAGATCGGCCCATCTGGCACCAACGCTCAAAATTGCTTAAATCACCTTTCTTTCCCATTCTGACATTCAGTTTGGAGTTCAGGAGATTGTCTTGACCAGGACCACACCCCTAAATGCATTGAAGCAACTGCCATGTGATTGGTTGACTAGATAATTGCATTAATGAGAAATAGAACAGGTGTTCCTAATAATTCTTTAGGCGAGTGTATGTATTTGTGTGTGCTTTATGAAACAAGATTAGAATCCCTCTCAATATAATGTTAAAATGGCATGAAAGCTTTTAAGCATACCTTGCCATTTTGGTAACATTTTAACTGTCATTTCCTCAGCCTCTGTGGACTAGGAAATATATTCACAGCATTATTTTGGCTAGTAGAAACAAATGTTGAAAGTTTACAATTTTTTTGCTTTTGGTTCAAATGTCTATCCAGTTTAATTTCTTAATATCTTTATAGGGGTCGACGCTCAATTTTTCTGATTCAGAGTGACAAATTCCCTGCAATGTACATAAATTGAAAGTGTAACTCACTGGCTACCTGCAGCCAACACCAGTGGGAATTAGACGCAAAGGACCTTTTAACATGGGCAGATAATCTGACCATAAACTAGGGTTTTTTGCTTAAATAGCACATTCAAATGGTTCAATCAATGTTCTGAATTGAGACAAACAATTGTTACTAGATCCTTTGCCCCCATGGAGTTTACATATTGTTGGCAGCACATCCATGTCATCATTTGTTATCTAATCGCTGGGCATGCTTACATGATCATGGGCCTGTGTAAAAGGACCTTCACTGTCAGGGGCTGATTGGCCATAGACCTTACATGGAAATTTCCTGGTGGGCCGATGCCCAGGGGGCTGGCCAATGGAAGTATTTGAGGATGTATTTTGTGCTGCTAGCAGTATTTTGTGATGAACCGTGGTATTTGGCTCTGTTGGGGAGGTACAATGTGCCACAATATGGTACTGCTGGCCCTGCCTTCCATCAATTTGGACCGCACTACAAAACGGGGTCCCTTTTAGTATTTTTTCCACGGCTAAGTTTCCATTCCGTCCCTGTTTACTGTATAATGTAATACATGGAACAAAACAATAAGACAGTGTACAGTAAGCTCCCTTGCTTTCTTTCTCTCTCTCTCTCTGGCAGCCAGAACATTTTTAAATCTATGTCTAGGTAGTGGATTTGGAGTTATATATCACATAAATAGAGCTCTGACTGCTTTGAAGACACACTAAGAAATTAATCAGTGCAGAATTTTAGATTAAAAGTTACATGACTAAAAGTTGGAAAGTAAAATTAAAATATAGTTCCTTACTTTAGGATATTTGAGATTAAACCCCTAAATACGGATCGTAGACCACTTAAACTAATGCAGCCAGACTCTCTAAGACAATATAGATCCATACCCCAATATTAATGCAGGGACACAAGACCACACTCAGCATAATTTTAAACCCCACACGCCAAAATATATTTAGACCATAGATCAGAGCCACCCCATACATCAATCCCACCCCAGGCTCCCAAAAAATAGTGACCCCCCAGAAAAAATGGCATTTACTTAACTCCATGCTACTGGATCCTCATTACCTCTGGCAACATCAAGCCAGGTCCTCATGCAGGCCTGAGGAAAAAATATCTAGGAGTTGCGAGGTTGGCAGATATTGAATTTAATTTTCATAATGGAAATCTTCCCCCACATATCTGATGTCCAACCCATCCCCTTCTTCCATCTGTGTACATCATATTCTCAAAGCTTAGATCATGATCCTGTTTCCATTTCCCTATCATTCTTGCTGCTGACACAATGAAGGCTTCTCCATGGACCTAAGATGTCTGGTAAGAGCCACTGTCTTGGCATACTGCTATAAATGGGGGTGGGGAAGTAATTTAGACATTTTTGTGGAGGAAGGATACTTAGCTACAAATGTCTTGTGTGAGAAAAGGGAGTATGAAAAAATATTTTTGAGGAAACAGAGCAACTTAGCTGTAAAGTTGTATACATGCTATGCCATGTTGTGGTTTTGGTGCAAAAATAGTTGCAGCAAACAATGTGACATGGGTGTGTGAGGCAGCGGCTTATATATATATATATATATATATATATATTGTGGGGAGTCGCTCTGGTAGATAGCGGTGCGGGTGCAGTACAGAGGCAAAAGGGAGTCCAGAAAGTGCAGTAAACAGTGTTTTATTCACACTTGCACAAAACAAACAGTAAACAGTCTCTTGGTGTTAATTCACACACAGCAGAAAAACGTGATGCAAAACCAAACAGTCCAATGCAGGTTACAATCACCTGGGAGGTTTTAGGTGCAGGTTCGCACCTGGCTGTCAGCCCAGCCGCAGGACAAACCACCTCAGGCTTTCAGGCTGTCTGCACTCCTCCTTGCTGGGGCTCTTGCTTCCAGCCCAGAGAACTCCACATAGCACAGAATGGATCAGAATTCCCAAACGCAAATGATTCCCCAGCCTAACGGCAGCTCCAGGACAATCACCACACCCACCCAGCTGCTGGCTGTGTTATAAAGGCCCGGGAAAACCCGGCCTGGACCGTGGGGAGTAGGCACCCACCCAACTCTTTGCCTACTCCCAGTAAGAGCCAGCCCGGATTGGCTTTGCAGCCAAACTAAATAGCAATGTGTCAAAACAGCACTAGCTGCTGCTGACACGCAAGAAAACCCGGCTCTTACCTCACCGAGGCCAGGAACCTCGGTGACACGTACCTGCCATCGACCACGGTACCTTGCACCTTACCACATACCCCCCCCCCCTTTGTTCAACCCTGAGAGGGTGAACACAAGTGAGGCAGTGGACGCGGGACAGGGCATCTGCGTTATCCTGCAAGCGGCCTGCCCTGTGTTCTACCGAAAACTTGAAATTCTGCAGAGACAAGAACCATCTGGTGACCCGAGCATTCCTGTCTTTCGCCTGGCACATCCACTTTAGAGGGGAATGGTCGGTCACCAGACGGAACTTTCTCCCTAGCAGATAATAGCGGAGAGACTCTAGTGCCCACTTGATGGCCAGGCACTCTCTCTCCACTATACTATACCTGGTCTCGGCTGGGGTGAGTTTGCGACTCAGGAAAACCACGGGATGTTCCTCCCCATTGATTTCCTGAGAGAGTACAGCCCCGAGGCCCACTTCAGAGGCATCGGTCTGTACCACAAATTCTCTCTTGAAGTCGGGCGTCACCAAAATCGGGGACCCACACAGGGCCGACTTCAGAGCAGAGAAAGCCTCCTCCGCCTTCTCACTCCAGCTAACCTTCCCAGACCTTCGCCCCTTCAACAGGTCTGTCAACGGCGCTGCTATTGTGGCAAAGTGGGGCACAAATCGCATGTAGTACCCTACAATTCCCAGGAAGGACTTTACCTGCCTGGCAGTGACCGGTCGGGGCCAGTTACGTATGGCTTCTACTTTAGTTACCTGCGGCTTGATGACTCCCGCCCAATAACATATCCCAGGTATTTGGTCTCTTCCAACCCAATCGCACACTTCTTTGGATTGGCGGTCAGTCCAGCTTTCCTCAGGGCATCCACTACCGCCTGCACTTTGGGCAAATGGCTTTCCCAGTCGGTGCTGTGGATGATTACATCATCTAAGTAGGCCGAAGCGCACCGACGATGAGGTCGCAGTACAATATCCATTAACCTTTGGAAGGTGGCGGGGCGCCATGCAGGCCAAAGGGTAACACCTTGTAATGATACAGGCCCTGCGGGTAACAAAAGCGTTTTTCCTTGGCCGTCTCCGTTAAGGGTACTTGCCAGTATCCTTTAGTGAGGTCTAGCACAGAAAAATAACGGGCTTGCCCTAAATTCTCAACAAGCTCGTCTACCCGGGGCATGGGATACGCATCAAACTTGGACACTTCATTTAACTTGCGAAAATCGTTGCAGAACCGCAACGTCCCATCCGGCTTGGGTATTAGAACTATGGGACTGGCCCACTCACTTTTCGACTCCTCAATGACATCAAGCTTCAACATTAACTGCACTTCCTCTGCGATGGCCCGTCGCCGAGCCTCGGGTACCCGGTAGGGTTTTAACCGGATCTTGGCCTGAGGCTCAGTGACGATGTCATGTTGGATGAGAGACGTGCGGCCAGGGAGGTCCGAGAACACATCCGTGTTCCGACTGACGAACTCCCTGACATCCTGAACTTGTTTGGAAGACAGGCTGTCTGCGATTTTTACTGTGGTTACCGCTTCGCAGGCCTCGAACTGTGGGGCTGGACCCTTGTCACCTAGAAGCCCTGGCCGGGGGCTGTTGTCGTCGGCCGTGTCCCTATCTTTCCACGGCTTTAGTAAATTCACGTGGTACACCTGCTCCGGCTTGCGCCGCCCTGGCTGGTGTACTTTGTAATTTACTTCCCTACCTTCTCGATCACCTCATAGGGGCCCTGCCACCTAGCTAGGAACTTGCTGTCAAGGGTGGGCACCAGAACCAAAACCCGATCTCCCGGGTTGAAGTTCCGTACCCGAGCCTGACGATTGTACACCCTACTCTGGGCTTGTTGCGCTGCCTCCATATGCTCCCGGACCAGCGGCAACACCCTTTCCATCCGTTCCTGCATCTGGGTGACATACTCAATGACACTTTTGTGGGGGACAGGCTGTTGTTCCCATGCTTCCTTGGCGATATCCAACAGGCCCCGAGGGTGTCTGCCATAAAGCAGTTCGAAGGGCGAGAACCCAGTAGAGGCCTGGGGCACCTCTCGCACTGCGAACATGAGATAGGGCAGAAGCAGATCCCAGTCCTTCCCATCTCTAGACACCACCCTTTTTAACATGTTTTTTAAAGTTTGATTAAACCTCTCGACAAGACCGTCTGTTTGCGGATGGTAAACGGACGTCCGTAACTGCTTTATACGCAAATTTACACAGTTCCCTCATTACTTTGGACATAAAAGGGGTCCCTTGGTCTGTCAGAACCTCTTTTGGCAGGCCCACACGGGAAAACATTTCCATTAACTCTTTGGCAATGAGCTTAGCTGAGGTATGTCGCAGAGGCACCGCCTCCGGATATCGAGTGGCATAGTCGAGAACTACCAGAATGTGTTGGTGGCCCCTGGCAGACTTTGGTACAGGCCCAATTAGATCCATAGCGATTCGCTCAAACGGGACCTCAATAATTGGAAGAGGTACCAGAGGACTACGGAAATGTGGCTGGGGGCTATTTATCTGACAGGTGGGACAGGACTTACAATACTCCTCTACTTCCTTAAACAAACCGGGCCAGTAAAATCGCTGTAGTACGCGGTCCTGCGTTTTCTGCCACCCCATGTGTCCCCCAAGAACATGTTGGTGGGCAAGCTCCATAACAAGCTTGCGATATGCGGTGGGCACCACCAACTGTTCAACTGGCTCACCTCGGATTTGGTTCACCCGATACAACATATCCTGAAGAACAATAAATCATGGAAACATTAATTCAGCCCCAGGTTTCTGGGGTTTACCATCAATTATTACGACACTTTCCCAGGCCCTGGTTAGGGTTTGGTCCCGGTGTTGTGCGGTCCCAAAATTTTCCCCGGAGACATTGAGGTCTGCCAACTCAGGTCCCGGTGGCAAGTCCTCCGTGTCTCCCACCATTACACTCAGTGGGGTTGTCTCCCCTCTACCGCTGGAGCAGTGGTCACCCCTACCGCTGGCCCTTCAGACTCGGGCTCCCAGGGTTCTGGCCTTCCAGTGGTATCAGGCCACTCTCCTAGGGTTACCCCTGTCTCGGGTCCATCAGACAGTTTTATCGCCGGCCACAGTGCCGGGAAACCTGGGAAGTCCCTCCCAAGTATCAGTTCATGTGGGAGTTTAGTAGCGACAGCCACCTCGTGGGTCCACTTACCAGCCGCTGTGGACAAAGTCACTAGTGCAGTGGGGTAGTCTTTTAGGTCTCCGTGGATGCACAGGACCCCGATTTTACGGCCGGTATACTCCGCCGGCCGTACTCAGGGCAGCCCTTACCAGGGAGACTAGACTCCCGGAGTCCAGCAGGGCCACCGCCAGAGAATCTCCCACCTCTACCTGACACAGGTGGTTATTGTCCTGCACCTCACGGGTGCCAGTTGCGCACAGCTTCCGTGCATACAGGGAGTGGCGACCCCGTAGTTCACATCCATCGGCTCATCCCGATGCGGACAGTCGGCCCTGATGTGGCCTGGCTCCTGACACCTCCAGCATACCACGGGAGGCGGATCCGCAGGGGGTACATTCCGTGCAGGCCTCTCTGTCGCCGGACGTCGGAACTGGGGCGGAGGCCTCCGGGTTTGACTGACCCCTTCCCAGCAAGACTCCCTGCAGGTTTCTGGTGGCCTCGTAACGCTCCACCAGGTCGACCATCTCCAGGGCACATACCGGAGACGCCTGGCCGACCCAGTGCTGGAGGGGATAAGGCAGGGCCCTCCAAAAGATGTCGGCCAGGAGACGGTCCAGCATAGCAGCCGGACTTAGAACCTCAGGCTGCAGCCACTTTTGCAACCTGTGCAGCAACTCATAATACTGCGGCCTGGCGGGTTCAGCCGTTTTAAAGTCCCACTGGTGGACCCGCTGAGCCCGGACTAACACGTTCACCCCCAGTCTGGCCAGGATCTCCCCCTTCACCGAGGGGTAATCAGCAGCCTGGTCATCTGCCAAATCAGAGAAAACCTGCTGGGGTCCGGATGCCAGGAACGGAGCGACCACTTCAGCCCACTGGTCACGGGGTAGCTTCTCCCTCACGGCTACTTTCTCAAAGACTGCCAGATACGTCTCAACGTCGTCCGAGGGGGTCATTTTTGAGATCGCCGCACGGACCGCTTTCCGGGCATCATGGACATGGTGGGACGCTCCTGAAGCTTGTAAAGCCATCACCTGCTGAAGTAGTAGCTGGTTGGTCTCCTGCTGCTGCTTGTTGGCCTCCCGCTGCTGCAAGTTAGCCTCCACAAGGGCTTTTACAACCGCCTCCATTGTGTCAGGGAACACAGGCTGCAACTTTGCCGGCCTAATATAGGACATCCAGTCGTGCCCAGCACAAACAAAAATTTTCGGCGTTCATGCCAGCCTCACTGCGCATGCCCACATCCGACACCAAATGTGGGGAGTCGCTCTGGTAGATAGCGGTGCGGGTGCAGTACAGAGGCAAAAGGGAGTCCAGAAAGTGCAGTAAACAGTGTTTTATTCACACTTGCACAAAACAAACAGTAAACAGTCTCTTGGTGTTAATTCACACACAGCAGAAAAACGTGATGCAAAACCAAACAGTCCAATGCAGGTTACAATCACCTGGGAGGTTTTAGGTGCAGGTTCGCACCTGGCTGTCAGCCCAGCCGCAGGACAAACCACCTCAGGCTTTCAGGCCGTCTGCACTCCTCCTTGCTGGGGCTCTTGCTTCCAGCCCAGAGAACTCCACATAGCACAGAATGGATCAGAATTCCCAAACGCATATGATTCCCCAGCCTAACAGCAGCTCCAGGACAATCACCACACCCACCCCAGCTGCTGGCTGTGTTATAAAGGCCCGGAAAACCCGGCCTGGACCGTGGGGAGTAGGCACCCACCCAACTCTTTGCCTACTCCCAGTAAGAGCCGGCCCGGATTGGCTTTGCAGCCAAACTAAATAGCAATGTGTCAAAACAGCACTAGCTTCTGCTGACACGCAAGAAAACCCGGCTCTTACCTCACCGAGGCCAGGAACCTCGGTGACACGTACCTGCCATCGACCACGGTACCTTGCACCTTACCACAATATATATATATATGTATTGTGGGGAGTTGCTCTGGTAGACAGCGGTGCGGGTGCAGTACAGAGGCAAAGAGAGTCCAGGTAGTGCAGCAAACAGTGTTTTATTTCACACTTGCACAAACAAAACTCAAAACAGTCACTTAGTGTTACTTCACACACAGCAGAAAACTTGATGCCAAAACCAAACAGTCCAATGACTGGATCACAATTCACCTGGGTGGTTTAGGTGCAGGTTCGCACCTGGCTGTCAGCCCAGCCGCAGGACAAATCCAACCTCAGGCTTTCAGGCAGACTGCACGCCTCCTTGCTAGGGCTCTTGCTTCCAGCCCAGAGAACTCCACATAGCACAGAATGGATCAGAATTCCCAAACGCATATGATTCCCCAGCCTAACAGCAGCTCCAGGACAATCACCACACCCACCCAGCTGCTGGCTGTGTTATAAAGGCCCGGGAAAACCCGGCCTGGACCGTGGGGAGTAGGCACCCACCCAACTCTTTGCCTACTCCCAGTAAGAGCCGGCCCGGATTGGCTTTGCAGCCAAACTAAATAGCAATGTGTCAAAACAGCACTAGCTTCTGCTGACACGCAAGAAAACCCGGCTCTTACCTCACCGAGGCCAGGAACCTCGGTGACACGTACCTGCCATCGACCACGGTACCTTGCACCTTACCACAATATATATATATATATGTATTGTGGGGAGTTGCTCTGGTAGACAGCGGTGCGGGTGCAGTACAGAGGCAAAGAGAGTCCAGGTAGTGCAGCAAACAGTGTTTTATTTCACACTTGCACAAACAAAACTCAAAACAGTCACTTAGTGTTACTTCACACACAGCAAAAACTTGAGCCAAAACAAAAGTCCAAGACTGAATCAAATTCACCTGTGTGGTTTAGGTGCGTGTTCACACCCGGCTGTCAGCCCAGCCGCAGGAAAATCCAACCTCAGGCTTCCAGGCAGACTGCACGCCTCTTTGTAAGCTCTTGCTTCCAGCCCTGAGAGCTCCATGGAACACCAGCAGTTTCCAGGTTAAATCACCTCAAATCCTAGGTGTCAGTTCACACCTGGCTGAATGCTCGGCAACACAAAAAGTCCACTGACCGTCTTTACATGGCCTGTTCTCCTGACACACGGGTCTCAGCTTTTCAGCCCAGCACAGGGCTCAGATCCCAAACACAGAGAGAGACCTTTGCATAAACCCAGCTGTCTTTTAAAGGCAGCTAGGTATTAACCCAAAAAAACCCGGACCGGCACCTAAAATCCGGTCCAGTATTTGCCCTCACCTGGCTGCAATCAACCCAGCAGCACAGGCTGAGAGGAAAATACCCGTTTTTTACCACCAAACCTCTCACTGTGTCACATACCCCCCCCTTTGTTCAACCCTGAGGGGGTGAACACACGCCAGACAGTATACCCAGAACCGGGCACTCGCATTTCCCTGTAACTGCCCTGCTCTGTGTTCCACTGAAAATCTGAAGTTCTGAAGTCACCCGAACCCTCTGGTGACCCAGGACTTTCCTTCTTTGTCCAGGAGGTGACAGGCTGCGGCCAACCCCATATTACTCTTTCAGAGATGGCTTGTCGCCGAGCCACAGGCACCTGGTACGGCTTTAACCAGACTTTTGCCTGGGGCTCAGTGACAATATCACGGTGAGTTATGGAAGGGCATTCAGGGAAATCACAGAACACCTCTGTGTTCCGACTAACAAACTCCTTGGCTCTCTGAGTCTGTTTAGTGGAAAGGCTGCCAGTAATTTTATCTGTGGCAGCCGCTTCCCTGTTAGCAGACAGAGGGACCGGAAACTCTTTCCCTAGATAAACCGGCCGCGGGTTGTTCTCAATACAAGTCTCTATAACCTTCCAAGGTTTCCGTAAATTTACATGGTAGACCGGCTCCGGCTTTTGCAGTCCTGGCTGGTGTACCTTGTAATTTGGGTCTCCAACTTTCTGTGCTATTTTATAGGTCCCCTTCCCCCTAGCGCTGTCCTTACTGTCCACAGGTGGCCCAACAACCAAAACCGGGTCCCTTTGGCTACGGACCCCAGACACTCGATTGCAGGTCCGGCTTTGGCCTGGCTGAGCCACCTTCCTATGTTTTCTACCTATCCTACTAAGGGGGGCTGTCTTCCTTTCACCCACCAGACCTACTGTGGGTCCCTCTGCCTTGGGTTTCTGGGGTTCAAACACCTTACCTGGGCTAGGCCTCACTACTGGAAGTTTTCCTACCTGTCTGGGAACTGTACGTACAATGGCCGGCCACAGGGCTGGGAACAATGGAAAGTCTTTTCCTATTATCACATCATAGGGCATACTCGTGGTTACAGCCACCTCATGGACCTGCCTGCCGACACACGTGCTTACAGACAACAGAGCAGTGGGGTATTCTTTTAAATCTCCATGAATCCTAGGTGTCAGTTCACACCTGGCTGAATGCTCGGCAACACAAAAAGTCCACTGACCGTCTTTACATGGCCTGTTCTCCTGACACACGGGTCTCAGCTTTTCAGCCCAGCACAGGGCTCAGATCCCAAACACAGAGAGAGACCTTTGCATAAACCCAGCTGTCTTTTAAAGGCAGCTAGGTATTAACCCAAAAAAACCCGGACCGGCACCTAAAATCCGGTCCAGTGTTTGCCCTCACCTGGCTGCAATCAACCCAGCAGCACAGGCTGAGAGGAAAATACCTGTTTTTTACCACCAAACCTCTCACTGTGTCACAGTATATATATAGAGAGAGAGAGAGAGAGGGAGGGAGAGAGAGAGAGAGAGAGAGAGAGAAATTCAACATAGTTATGATGTCTTGCTCAGGAATATCAATGTTTTTCTTTCAGATTTTTTGCAATGGTAGTAAAACAATTCCATGGTTTATGGTAACTCTGTGCTTAGTAAGAACAGAAAGAAAGAAAAAAGGAAGAGAAGTTTGTCCGAAAATGTCTAATAGTGTGGAGACTTTAGGAGTTATTATTAACTAAAGTTAATAATACAATAGCTGACTGAGGATGAAATGCTTCAACAATTAGGGAGGGCTGAAAGCAATAGTGGGGTCCTAGTCTGATGGTTCTGGCTACTTTCACACCAGCGTTTTTTTCTGGATCCATTATGTATCAGCAAAAACGCTTCAATCATGATATTACAACCATCTGCATCTGTTATGAACAGATCCGGTTGTATTATCTTTCAAATAGCCAAGACGGATCCGTCATGAACACCCTTGAAAGTCAATGTTGGACGAATCTGTTTTCTATTGTGTCAGAGAAAATGGATCCGTCCCTATTGATTACATTGTGCGTCATGATAGATCTGTCTTGCAGCATTATTCTGTCCGCAATGGGGACGCAACCAAATGGAATGGAATGTATTGTGATGCACTCTGTTACGTTCAGCTCAGTTTGTCCCCATTGACAATGAATGGGGACAAAACGGAAGCGTTTTCCCCCTGCTATTGAGATCCTATGACGGATCTCAATAGTGGAAAGAGAAAGCGCAAGTGTAAAAGTAGCCTCTGTTACAAGCTGTAAGTTTTTATCCATAGCCGTAGGTTAAGACATTGGTTGATGAACCAAGACATTGGTTGATGAACCGACCAAAGGATAAAATTTGTAGAATTTGGTCTTGTCAGATATACTAGATGCAATATCGGATGTAGAGGTTCCTGTAGCAGTTAGGCAGCTCAACAAAAAAGTAAAAATGAAATAAAATTATCTAAATTATCCATAGAAGATGAAATTGCTAACAATATTAACATAAATCCCAATATATAAATGGCAAAAAAAAAAAATGGCATAATACTGGACCTCATAAAGATAACCATTAGTGTTGATGGAGCACCAAAGTGCTCGGGTGCTCGAGTAGAACACCTCGGGATGCTCGGGTGGTCTACCCAGCACCCGAGCACAATGGAAGTTAATGGGAGAACCCGAGCATTAAACCAGACACCCCCTGCTCTGAAGAGGGGAGGGTGTCTGGTTCATATAAAAAGGTCAGAAATTGATGGATAAAATGGTTCCGGAACAGCATGGGGAGGATGTCTGGATGCATCTTGGACTCCCAGGTCGCTGCTGGGAATGATGTTGTTCGAGTAGTATGCCGATTTTACAGATTGACAATAATACGCACAAACCCGAAGATAAAATCGATTTTAGAGGAAAAATTGTTAGGAAACATTATTTTCTGTATATTTACTTGTATATAAAGTGCTGCCAAAAATTACAAGGAAAAGGCACTCTGATACAACCTGTATATCACATAAAGAAGGGCCTCATTCACACTGTGGTACAATTGTTCAGGTAGTGGGACTCCTACACTCATAAAGCCTATGCACTAAATGAAAGGGCTGCACAAAATTACAAGGAACCGGCACTCCAATACACCCTTTATTACACATAAAGGAGGGCATCATACACACCCTTGAAAAATTATGATTGATGGCCTGCTGGTGACCCTCAAAAACATTAGGGGCGAGTGTCTGCTGCAGAGCTGACCCTCAAAAACATTAGGGGTGAGTGCCTGCTGCTGATCTGACCATCTAAAACATTAGAGGTGAGGGTCTGCTTCTGAGCTGACCCTCTAAAACAGTGCTGGCCAAACTGCGGCTCTCCAGCTGTTGCAAAACTACAACTCCCAGCATGCCCAGTCTGCCTACAGCTATCAGCCTACAGCAAGGCATGGTGGGAGTTGTAGTTTTACAACAGCTGGAGAGCCGCAGGTTGGCCTGCCCTGCTCTAAAACATTAGGGGTGAGGGCCTGCTCCTGATCTGACCATCTAAAACATTAGGGGTGAGGGTCTGCTGCTGAGCTGACCCTCTAAAACAGGCATCCTCAAACTGCGGCCCTCCAGTTGCTGCAAAACTACAACTCCCAGCATGCCCGAATAGCCTACAGATATCAGCGTACAGCAGGGCATTGTGGGAGTTGTAGTTTTACAACAGCTGGAGGGCCGCAGTTTGAGGATGCCTGCTGTTAAACATTAGGGGCAAGTGCCTGCTGCCGATCTGACTATATAAAACAACCAACCACCTGCTCGCACTGGTCTGACTTCGAGAGTGGTGTCCTGCACCACCCTGCAAACTGGGACATGAAGCTAGGTATCGTGGATGAGTGTGTTTCTTGTGCTCTGCCAGCAGGCACAGTTTCACCACGCCCAGGGCCAGGGCCTCCATCAGCAGCACGGCCACTTCCCCGTACCTTACTGCTCGCCTTCATGATATTAAATGGTATATATGCTTGCAAGTATGTCACATGTACAGTAGTGCAGTTTTTTAAGTGTTTGCGCAAATAAATTAAGGTCAATGTCACAGATATTTGGGATGCGGAAACGTTATACAAGAGATGTAGCACAGGTAATGTCACTGTCCGCAGCGTCTATGGAAAAAGTACACTGGATATCACAGATATTTTTGGGATGTGCAAATGTTACACAGGACATGTAGCGCAGGTAATGTAACTGTCCGCAGCGGACACCATCTACGGAAAAAGTACACAGGATGTCACAGATATTTTTGGGATGCGCAAACTTTATTCAGGAGATGAAGCACAGGTAATGTCACTGTCTGCAGCGGACACGTCTATGGAAAAAGTACACTGGATGTCACAGATATTTTTAGGCTGCGCACGTGTTACACAGGACATGTAGCGCAGATAATGTTGCTGTCTGCAGCGGCTAAATAATTGCATGCTATTTAGCACAGGTTGTGCTAGAAATATATATTGCTGCCAGATACAAAAGGTGTCCTTAAAAGGACTTTTGGGTCTCTAACAATTGCATGGAATTTAACGCAGGTTGCACTAAAATATATATATTGCTGCCAGGCACAACAATAGTCCTTAAAAGGACTTTTCGGTCTCTAACACCAACCCTGCCTAACAAAAAAATGTCTACACTATCTGTCCTTTCTATAGCACACCTCTCCCTGACTAAGACTGAGCCGAACCACGTGTCATCGGGTGCTTTATAGCACCCAATGACGTGTTCCGGCCAGCCAATCACTGTAATGCCATTAACCAACATGGCTACAACATTATCGTGAGTAGCAGTACTTACTTGCACATTTATTGGCTGCGTAGTAGCCAACAAACGTGCGGGGGGAGACTGGAGCATCGCGCTCAGGCACACGCGGTATTCGGCCGGGATGCTCGCTCAACACTAATAACCATGGGAATATAATTATAGAGGACAAAGGCAAGGCAGAGATAATAAACTCTTACTTTTTGCCTGTGTTTACCAGTAACCTGCCAGTGCCAGATATCATTCAGGTAGCAGTAATGAAGGTTCTCTGTGAACTATCAGTAATATCAAGAAGAAATACAGCTATATCTTAATAAATGAACTATTGATGAATTCTCCGCTTAGACAGCATTCATCCAAGGGCATTAATGCAATTGAGCTCAGTAACTGATAGACCATTGTGCTTCATTAGACTCTCTTGTAACAGGGTGAGTTCCACAGTATTAGGGGATGGCTGATGTTGTACCAATATTTAGGAAAGGTAAAAAGTTAAAAACTGTGTGACTACAGTATGTCTGAAATGTATAATATTTAAAATATTTGGCGGTATTCTAAAAGATTATCCCCCAAAATAGTAATGAATAAACCAATAACTGATAACCAGCATGAATTCATGCAAAACAGATTGTGCCTAACCAACATGCTTTGCTTCTAAGAGGAAGTACAAATCTAGTTGTTGGTCATGCGGTAGATGGGATGCATCTAGATTTTGCACTGTACTTAGGCTATTAATGCAGGTACTAGAGGACAACATATGCTCATGGGTATATAATTGGTCATTGTAAATGTCACTCAAAAAGGGCTAAAGTCAGCAGTGGCATAACACAAGTATCTGTGTTAGGCCGATTTTCTTTGATCTCTTTGTTAGGATGGGACTGAAAGTGTCAGTTTCTGCAAATGAAACAAAACTGTATAGGACACTTATAATCAGCTTGATTGTAAAATATTACAGAAATATCTAGATATGCCAGCAGTAAGAACATGACATATGATATATGTTAAGTAATGCACCAAGGCCATAAATAATTATATTCTGGCATATACAATTAATCGAATAAATCTATGGACAAGAGAATGATTTGGGTAATCCAAGAAACAGTATTTAATGTCAAGTAGCAGCTGCAATAGCAAATAAGATTTTAGGGTGTATAAACATAAAAAAGACTGTGATCTCAAAATAATATTACCCCTTTATAAAGCCATTATAAGGCCACATATCGAATATGAGATCCAGTTTTGGGCTCCATACAATACAATACCATACAATAAAGAATATTGGAGAGCTATGTAGAAAGGGTTCATAGACAGGAGACAAAATTATTCAATGGAAGGTCTCTGTTATGAGAAACTTAAAAAATCAGGCTTGTTCGGCTTGGATAAAAGACAGAGGTGATCTTATTTGCAAGTATAAATATACGTGTGATCAATGTAACGAGTTGGCACATGATTTATTTGTTCCAAGGACTTGCATGTGGAGGAAACTCTACAGTTAAAGTAGTCAAAGTGTGCAATGTCCTACCTTCAAGAAGTAGTAATGGCAGATACTACGCCAACATTTAAAAAAGGATCCTTACATATTACTGTAGCAAATGGCCTTGACAATTCTAATTCTCCATGTATAATTATGTATTATGTATAATTGTAAAAGTGTCCAAAGTGGACTTCGATCTGAATTTCAGGGAAGATTTGATTTGCTGCGAAGCTGAATTTCTTCATGGTTTGTGATAAATAATTGATTTTCCCTGAAATGGGGTAAAAAAAATTAAATTCATGCTCACCTCATCCATTTGAGCATGAAGAGCCCACCGTCGCAATCTTGATTGAAGACCCCCACACGAAATTTCACACGCGGTGATGTATGACATCACCACACCAGCCGATGTGATAACGTCATCACTTGCCATGCAATATTTTCCACCAGATCCTTAAGGAGGCAGCGGGCTCATCACAATCAAATGGATCGTAAGTAATTCGTAACTAAGCAAATTTTTTTGTAAAATTCGGCAAAGCAGCCAAATTGAATTTTCAAGAACTTCACTCATCTCTAGTAATTATATCAGTATGTGTAACCATGTATCATTGAGAAGCTGATTTCCATTCTGTTGGGAGAATATTCTGGTGGAGTAGAGGATGGGCTGTGAAAGACCATATGAGTTTCATTTAATTTGTATTTACCATGTAATATGATGGAAAAAGTATTGATAGATAGTGATGAGTGGGAGGTGCCATATTCGATTTTGCAATATTTCGCGAATATTCGATTGAATATTCGTCATATATTCGTCGAAATCGAAGACTCGTCATTATTATATATATTGCGAATGTTACGCGAATTTATATTCGCATCGCGAATTAAACTTAGAGCTGAGTTCGTAATGGTTGTAACTTGTATTGCTAGAATTGACGAAGATAACGAATATAACGAATTTAGCACTATATTCTCAATCTTCGTTATATTCTAGCAATACAACCATTAGGAACTCAACTCTAAGTTTAATTCGCAATGCGAACATACACTCGCATTGCGAATTCAACTTAAAGCTGGATTCCTAATGGTTGTATTGCTAGAATATAACGGATATCACAAATATAGCACTATATTCTCAATCTTCGTTATATTCTAGCAACGACCATTAGGAACTCAGCTCTTAGTTTAATTCGCGAAGCGAACATATAATCGCATTGCGAATTGAGCTTAGAGTCAATTCCTAATGGTTTTATTGCTAGAATATAACGAAGATGACAAATATCACAAATTCATGAATATAGCACTATATTCTCAATCTTCGTTATATTCTAGCAATACAACCATTAGCAACTCAGCTCTAAGTTTCATTCACGAAGCGAACATATAATCGCATTGCAAATTGATCTTAGAGCTAAGTTCCTAATGGTTGTATTGCTAGAATATAACGAATATCGCAATGAGAATAATTCAGGTTATATTAATCGCATTGCTATTACAACTTAATCAAATTTGTGAGATCGTGATTCTCACATCCAACAGTACATTTTAGCATGGAGGCGTTCCCATTGGGATGGGGACACTCCATGCACACAGGAAGTCGGAAGAAGCGGCAACGTGCATTAACTGGAGCGGGCAGGAAGCCAGGAATCCTCCGGACAGGTAAGAACAGCTTTTGGCAAGTGGGAAGACAACCAGAGAGCAACAAGGATTAACAGCTAGAAAAAAAAAATCGAATATTCGAAATAGCGAATATATACCGCTATATTCACAATATTCAGGTGCGATATTCACGAAAAAAATTCGCAATTCGCAATTCGAATATTCGCGCTCAACACTATTGTTAGAGTGGTTACACTTTTGAACATTTCTGCCAGTAACAGAGAAATAAGTTCACTCCTCTACTACCATCAGTACACCCTCTGATGACCAGAAATCATGCTCCTTAAGTTACCACAAGTTAGGTGACTACTAATTTTAAACAGCCATATCGGTGAACCTTCTGAATATTAATACTGAACAAATTTAAATTTAGGAAATGATTGACAAACATGATCATAAAATGTACATCTAGCCTAAGAATTCTAGTTGCTTAAATGAACCTGCATAATAAAGAGATTTCTATTACAAGGAAAAAACATACTTTTAATGGTAGGGCAAGAAAATAAAGCACTATATGTACTCTTTTTTATTACTTAGGCAGGTGGGGGAAATTGTTGAAGACTTAACAAAAGAAGTGACAAGATCATTTCAATGAAAATTGAACAATTATTTTCGTTGAATAATAAGAACAAAAAAGTATGTCATTGTTTGCTTAGCTACACAGCTGCTGTATGTGTGATAGATGTACAGACAAGCATTGTATAATGTTATGATTGTGTGACTACAGTTAGGAAAGGTTAAACCTTACAGTTTGCACCCTGTGCACTTAGCAAGTGACAATAAAATACTAATAAATACCAAAATAGGTACTGTAAGCCCAAAGCTGTCCTTCCAATGGAGCCAAATCCAAAAACAGGAATAAGGTTAGGGCTACACGGCGACATGTGTCGCAAGACAAATAGAGTACAACTACATTGCAAAGGTTCACATGCCATTTTTTTGTAGTTCAATGGTGTTGTACTACCATATGTGACATGCTGCAACTGAGACACAACAGGCGCACAAAAATCCAACTTGAATGGATTTTTGCGACTGTTGTTTCTTAGTCGCAGAATGTCGCAGTGTGACACCATTGACTATCATTACAAAAAAATTTCATGTGACTTTTCTGTGACAAGAAGTCACATTAACCCCCAATTCAAACAGTTTTTATAGATAAGGAAGTCCCAGGGCTACCAAGTTTGGATGGCATCAACGTTCAGTCACCACCTCCTCAGAGGGCATTTCTTTATGAATCAGTTGGTTTAGGTGTGGTTTTAATGCTCCCTCCAGATCACCAGGAACAAATCACTCCAGAGTTAACTCTCAGTATACAGACTTAAAGCAAAGTTTTGTTGCCAAACTTGTATCTGTAGTAAGTTAAGAAAGGAAAATATAGTGCAAACCACTGAAATATTTAAAAACAGTTTTTTTTTATTCCTCTTACTCATAAACATAGGGGTGCATTTATTAGGACCAGCATTTTAAATGCCGGTCTTAATAAACCCCTAAGCTGGCGGTGGTTATGAAGGCTCCGCCAGTTCTAAATGTAACGTCTGGCAAAAAAAAAAAACGGAGACAGCACGTCCAATGCAATCTGTGATTCTGTGATTTAATCCGGATGCAACGTTTCGGCTAATAATAAGCATTTTTCAAGCATATTATAAGGCTTATTATTAGCCGAAACGTTGCATCCGGATTAAATCACAGATTGCATTGGACATGCTGTCTCCGTTTTTTATTTTTTGCCAGACGTTGGATCTACACGAACACAGGGACTTTTTACCACCCCTGGGAGACATGCACCCAGAACCAAGGAAACATAGGAGTGCTGTATACATGTAATAACCCAGTTCTAAATGTAAGACAGCTTCCTAGCCTGAAACAGGAGTAGAAAATTTTAGACCTGGTGTAAGAGAGAAGTCGCAAAATCAGCTGTTTTCTTGTAGCTTTAGTCGTGAAAGCCAGTGCCAGAAGTACACAACTATGTCAACACAATGGACAGAGCTGTGCAGATCCAGTTCCAAGTTCTGCACTAGAGGTATAAAGTAATAGGTGATTGGTGGGAGTGTAGGCTGTTGGACCCCCATTAATATCAAAATCCTTAATAACCCTTTTAAAGCGTAAATAAACTTTTAGAGGGAAAAAAATGTAAAAATATAAAAAATTCTTTGAACCTCATTTTTGTAATATAGATTATTTATCAAACAATAGGCACCTAAAGATCAGGGTGTCTTTAGCGCTTTGAAATCTGTATACTGGTACACTGCTGATAGGTATGTGGTGTACGGATGTATAGATTTTACAATACTACTAGAATAGGGGCTTCAGAAAGCTCAGTACTGGCAGGAAATGACATAGCTAATCCTACATATACCTGCTTCCCTTGGCTAAATCCTGTCATAGCACATGTGTGCTGGGGTTCATGTACCTATGAGTTATGCCAAAATTTACCTGAAGGAGCGGGCACAGGCAGGAGCAACAATGTGTTATTGAGAGCTCATGCGTGTGCCCACTTCACTCAGCTAAAAGCACTGTGTTACACAACAATACAGGATTTAGCTAAAGGTGTGTGGGGGGGGGGGGAGCCGCGATGTGTGCTCCTTCCAGAACTGAGCTTGCTGTTGCCCCTATTTAACCAATACTGTTGAATCCATACAAACATACATCACATACTTCAGCAGTGTACGTACACTTTCCTATGCTCTAAAGACATCCCGTACTTTGGGTTCCTATGTTTCCAATGAAGCAGTAAAATCAATAAATTAAGTAAATTAAAAAATGAGTTTCAGAGCATGCCTTTTAAAGCGTGCATGTCATTTTATAAAGCCTAGTATAGTGACATGCCAGAAGTTTTGATTATTTTATTAGGCATCTAGCTGATGAGAGACCCACTGATCATTAAAAGTAAGAGGCAGAAGCTCTGTGCCCCTTTATTTCTGATTGGCTCTGTTAGATTAAGTGGAATACAGGCTTATAGAAGATTTTTTACTCTAAACACCACACCCTAACAATAAAGTCCACAGTAACATGAGTCAGTATAGTTACTAATGCAACACATCAGTTATTTAGAAGTGCAAAGCAATCACAATTCAAACCTCGAGATTTATTATGTTTTTCCAATAAAATTCCTCGTAGAACCAAAAACAGTAGATTAGTATATAATTGAATCAGGACGAGCACACCTCACAAGGGCCCGATAGATATAATGATAGGTATAAATTAATTTATTATTAAAATTGTTGTTCAGTGCAATAAATTAAGACACAATGATAAAATAAGAATAAAAATACAAAAAATGGAGATAAAAATAATCCTTATACTACAATGGTGTTGAAAAAATATAGTGACAACCGTACATCTAAAGTTCATCACTTCACTTCCTCAACATCCATAAATAGATATCCTTAAGGCAGAAGTTCATTATTTCATATTCCAACCAGCTATAGTGTTTGTAAATATTTTAAAATCCAACAGATAGCGTACGATAGGTAGTTCAACCAGAAAAAACAGTAGAGAGCCTTGATATTATTCTTTAGCAGTAATGATATTGATCTTTCTAATACAGTGCACTGTTATTTTAAATCTATGGTGATTTGATTAATAGCCTTCAACCCACTATGTCCTTTATCATCCAATCTTCTTAAAAGGTGGATCTTTAAACACCTTTATGTTGCAGCACCCTCTTTCAAACTTCCCCGGCAGTTATTCATGTAGATACGGGGCTATCCGCTCCGCTGTGTCCACTGGCGTCCCACGTGGTACACTTGCACGGAGTGGCTTACCTCCTTCTGACGTTGCTGCACGGGCTTCTGTTATAGCAGGGGTATCGCTGCTCGATTCGTCCTCCAATGGGGTGTTCGAGGTAGGAGCGCTCCTGTTTGTGTGGGTACACTTGCTGTGCGGGGGTCTCTGCACCAAACGCGTTTCGGGACCTGCGCGTCCCTTCCTCAGTGGTAAAGCTCCCACCGCATGCTTACTAGAATTTATAGTCTCAATGTGGGCGGCTTTCAATCAAAAGGAGTTGCAAAAGTCCGGGATGGATCAATTTAGTCCCATTCCTCATATTAGAACCTTCAGAAATGGATCGCCGAGTCAAATCTCTTTGTTATGAATAAAGTCCGTGTAAGAACACTTTATATAGTTCATTCTTGTGTATAATTCACATATAATCACCCTGCTTAATATTATCCTATAAACAATGCTTAATTTTATACTATAGACAATGCTGATCACAGTATCAATTATAGAATACAGTGTATACTTTAATGGCAATATTTTTGATTGGAGTGTCATTGGAGTATGGTTGGTGGATGTTCATCACCGAGAGAAGACCCTGAGTATTATAACAACCCCTGGGTCATACTGTTGGTGAGGGACATCCACCCCTACAAAATCCAAAGATTTCGTACTCTGCATTCAAGCCATTAGGTACTACACAATCAAAATCAAAAATCCTCCTAGATTCTATTCTGGACATTCGGCTAATATGGTCTCCTCCCTCCAATGTTTCTCCACACATTCCAAGCCAGTGTATATTAGGCCTGTTGGATCCCTATTATGTGCCTTTTTGAAGTGGAGGGATAGGGTATGTTTCTCATAACCCTTCCTAATGTTATTTATATGTTCCGAAATTCTTCTTTTTAGTGTTCTTTTGGTCCTGCCAATATACTGTTTATTACACGGACATTTGATAAGGTAAATAACATTTGTCGAATTGCATGATATATGTTCTTTTATTTCATGTGTATATGAATTAATAGACGATTTGACTATTGTTGTTTTTTTGGAAAAGTAGTGGATTTGCAGTTTGAGCATTTGCCGCACCTATAAAAGCCTTTAATATCCAACCATTTCCGTATACTGCTCCTTTGTTTCTTATCGTTTTTCACCGTAGGGGCAACTTTTAGGCCAAGGTTAGGTGCTTTTGTGAAGGTGATTAAAGGAGTGGTGGTTAATAATGTACCTATAGTTTTATCTTTTAAAATCAAGTGCCAATGTTTCTGTATAACTTTCCGTATTTCTCTATACTTTATGTTGTACGGTAGGATAATCCGAATCTTATTATCCTCCTCTGTTTCTTTTTCCATATTTCTCTTCTCATCAAAGAAAGTTAGCCTATCTAAATTCCTTGTTTTGTCAAGGGCTTCATCTATTATTCGTATTGGGTATTGTTTTGATAGAAACTGAGTTTTCATCTTTTCTGCCTCCACTTCAAAATCCGATTGTTCAGTGCAGTTCCTTCTAATTCTTTTAAATTGTCCCAAAGGGATATTTAATAACCACCTGGGTAAATGGCAGCTATCATAATATATGTAGCTGTTCTTGTTCACTGCTTTTTGAAAAGTATTACAAACTAGAGATTCTCCTTCTATTCTTATTTGTAAGTCTAAAAATTCAACTTTGTTCTTACTGTACATTGATGAGAACTGTAAGTTCCTATCATTTATGTTAATCCCATTAAGAAATGACTTTAAGGCCTCTTCTCCTCCTGACCAGACAAAGAAGATATCGTCGATATATCTTTGCCAGAGCACCAGATCCGCCCCAAGTTTAGGTGTAATCACCTCTTGTTCCCATTCTGCCATAAATAAGTTGGCGTAACTTGGGGCGAATCTGGTGCCCATGGCAGTCCCCGTGTCTGCAGGTAGAAGTTGGAGTTAAAATAAAAATAATTATGAGAAAGAATAAAAGTGACTAGTTCTCCTAAGTATTCAATTTGTTCTTTTTCCATATTGCTATTGTACTGTAATTGTCTAGCCATTGAGTCTACCCCTTTGTTATGATCAATTATTGTGTACAGCGAGTGTACGTCAAGTGTGCCTATTATCCACTCTGGTTTTACCTTCATTTTTCAACAGTTTTTATCATTTGTGTGGTATCCTTGACGTATGATCGTGTTTTTTCACAATAGGTTGCAAGAGTTTGTCTACATATTGCGACAAATTTGATGTAATTGAGCCGATCCCGAAATGATCGGCCTACCTGGGGATTTTGAAGGTCCTTATGTAATTTGGGTAGATAATAAAAACTGGTATTCTTTTGGGGTGGTTGTAATATATAGGAATTCATCCTTTGTGAGTATCCCTTTTTCTAGGCCTTTAGTGCTCATTTGTTCCAATCTTTTATTAAAATCATCAGTGGGGTCTTTTAACAGTTTTTATATGTGGTTGTATCTTGTAATTGCCTCAAGCTTTCTTTATTATATTGTTCTGAATTTAATATCACTATAGCTCCTCCTTTGTCGGCTGGGCGTATAGTGATATTATCTTGTTTTTGTAATTCTTTAATAGCTTTGATCTCGCCCTTTGTTAGATTATTGCTTCTAGATGTTTCTTTTATCTTTTTATATCATTCTCTACACTTTTTTAAAAGCTGCAATCTCCTGGCTTATTTCATTCCTTGGATAGTTCTTTGATTTCCTTTTTAGATCTGTATGTACATATATTTGCTCCCTACTTGATTGTATCTGTTTTTGTATGGGGTTTTTAAAAATATTTTTTCAAGCAGAGTTTTCTCACAAATTTTCTATACCAATTAGAGTATCAAATTTATTTAACTTTTGGGTAGGGGCATATTTTAGCCCCTTATTCAACAGACTCACTTGGGTCTTAGTGAGTGTGACATCACTTAAATTCACTATCTGATCATGTTCTGTCTCCCTGTGTGTTGGTGATTGTGATTTCTTATTTCTCTTCCCTCTTCGTGTGTATTTCTTCTTTGGTATCTGTTTGTCCCGTGTCTTTGTCTGTCCTGGTGATATTGGTTGAATTGTGGTATTACCTGTGTCTTGTAATGGGGGTTTGGGCGTGATTGTGTTTTGGGATTCCATTCTCGTGATCTGTGTCTGTGTCTCAAGTTGTATCCGTGTTGTGTTGGGGATTGTGTCAAATCTAATTCTCTCGGGGATGGTGTTCTGTGTCTCGTTTTGTGATGAGGAGGGGTCTTGTCTAAAAAATGTTGTTCATTTAGTCTCTCAAATCTGTTACTGACTGGTATAGAATATCTCTGTTTTTGGCCCTGCTGTGTCATATTCTCTCCTCTATCTCTATCTATCAACCTTTCTTCTTCCTGATTTTCATTGATTGGTAGTGGAGCTGTTCTTTCTTTCTCTTTAGACCACATGTTATTATATTTCTTACTCTTCCTGGTAATTATTTCCCTTTCCACTTTATCCAAACTATTACATATTCTTTGTGTCCAGAGGTGATAACCTTCATCTTTTTGTGTTGTATCTAATTTAGTTTTGATTGTTTCTATTTGTATAGTAACTTCATTCAATATTTGGGATCTTCTTTTTATAATCAGTTCTAATAATATTAGTGACTGGTTATGTAATGTCTCTTCCCAATCTTTTTGAAACTGTTCACTATACAAATCTTGAGCTGGATTCTTAGTGAGGCAGAGACCCTTAGGTACTTTACCACAATCCAGATATTGTTTTAGGGATTGGATCTCCCATCTTTGTCTTAACTGTTTTATTAGGAGTAATTCCAAATCCTAAACAGTTCTGTCTGTGTTTGTGTATAGGAGCTAGGTATACATTCTTCAGAGTTAAAATCAAAAGTCTCCACTCTCTTGCGTTTTCTTCTATATGGGTCCAGAAGAAAAACGCAAGAGAGTGGAGACTTTTGATTTTAACTCTGAAGAATGTATACCTAGCTCCTATACACAAACACAGACAGAACTGTTTAGGGATTTGGAATTACTCCTAATAAAACAGTTAAGACAAAGATGGGAGATCCAATCCCTAAAACAATATCTGGATTGTGGTAAAGTACCTAAGGGTCTCTGCCTCACTAAGAATCCAGCTCAAGATTTGTATAGTGAACAGTTTCAAAAAGATTGGGAAGAGACATTACATAACCAGTCACTAATATTATTAGAACTGATTATAAAAAGAAGATCCCAAATATTGAATGAAGTTACTATACAAATAGAAACAATCAAAACTAAATTAGATACAACACAAAAAGATGAAGGTTATCACCTCTGGACACAAAGAATATGTAATAGTTTGGATAAAGTGGAAAGGGAAATAATTACCAGGAAGAGTAAGAAATATAATAACATGTGGTCTAAAGAGAAAGAAAGAACAGCTCCACTACCAATCAATGAAAATCAGGAAGAAGAAAGGTTGATAGATAGAGATAGAGGAGAGAATATGACACAGCAGGGCCAAAAACAGAGATATTCTATACCAGTCAGTAACAGATTTGAGAGACTAAATGAACAACATTTTTAGACAAGACCCCTCCTCATCACAAAACGAGACACAGAACACCATCCCCGAGAGAATTAGATTTGACACAATCCCCAACACAACACGGATACAACTTGAGACACAGACACAGATCACGAGAATGGAATCCCAAAACACAATCACGCCCAAACCCCCATTACAAGACACAGGTAATACCACAATTCAACCAATATCACCAGGACAGACAAAGACACGGGACAAACAGATACCAAAGAAGAAATACACACGAAGAGGGAAGAGAAATAAGAAATCACAATCACCAACACACAGGAGACAGAACATGATCAGATAGTGAATTTAAGTGATGTCACACTCACTAAGACCCAAGTGAGTCTGTTGAATAAGGGGCTAAAATATGCCCCTACCCAAAAGTTAAATAAATTTGATACTCTAATTGGTATAGAAAAATTTGTGAGAAAACTCTGCTTGAAAAAATATTTTTAAAAACCCCATACAAAAACAGATACAATCAAGTAGGGAGCAAATATATGTACATACAGATCTAAAAAGGAAATCAAAGAACTATCCAAGGAATGAAATAAGCCAGGAGATTGCAGCTTTTAAAAAAGTGTAGAGAATGATATAAAAAGATAAAAGAAACATCTAGAAGCAATAATCTAACAAG